>JAECUM010039221.1:0-10123 GCA_016617855.1 Megalonaias nervosa
AAAATACAAAGCTTTTCACTAATAAGATTCAAGAGGCTGAGAGTTGTAGTTTTTGTATTCATGCACACACACACACACACACACACACACACACACACACACACACACACACATTCCCTGAAGAGAAATGCAAATCCACTGAGACAGACAGCCATATCAAGAAGGAAAAGTCACTCAAGACTGTGATGGTTATTTTTTATTTTTGTTTTGCTTCTTCAAAAATCAACTCTTTCAGTCACGAGGTTTCGAATGGAACATCGAGACAGACACATATACCTTATTACAGAAGACACCCTATGGTCTGCATGTTAAATTAGTTCTCGATGAACTTCGTGGGAAAAAAAAATCTAACTATTGATTCGTAACTTTGTTCCAATACATTTAGTAACCTTTTTATACTGTGCTATGTTGCAATATTTTACATTGACAATGTTTAAACTTAAAACACAAGTCTGTTCCAAACTGAAACTCAAAGAATGTCGATGAATGTTACAAATATATAAAAATGTTCACTTTTGTACGATTGTTTTCAAAACAAATCAAACTGTTTGCATTATACCGTCAAAACAACTTGATAACTCCCTCGTTGCATTCACGTAATTTTGTTCTAATACTCCGAGTGGCCACTTTCTCACAGAGATGTTGATTCTTGTCAACACTAAATGCAATGGGCTCTTGTTTGGTTTCCACCGCGGTCAACTGTTACCAATGCGGCCAGGTGTTTGGGAACGACCGCAGCAGAGTTCATTGTCATTCCACAGAAAAGTATCGTGGAGCTGCTCACAATCTGAAACTACCAAGGCTAGGTTTATCTCGGTGATACTACTGATAAGGGGAGAAAACTTGGGTTGGTACGTGCAGAAGCTTGGAGGGGTCAATGTATTATGAACTCATTAAACGCATTTGCAAAGAAACGATTTGACACTTTTAAGGGTGAACGGTTAACTTTTATGGAAAGGTTTACTTTGCAGAGAAATATCTTCTGAATTTTACACACACACACACACACACACAGATATATATATATATATATATATATATATATATATATATATATATATATAGTATATATATATATATATATATATATATATATATATATATATATATATATATATATATATATATAATACCTGAAAACTCAAACATCTAGGAAGAATTGGAATTATTTACATTTTGCTGGCACGTTTCAAGTCAATTACCACTTTGGCTCTCCATCGAAACACCTGGAATCTAACGGTTGCGAATAATGTATTTGGTAGCCAAAAATGAAATGGGTCTATTGAATTAATATAATGCACAAGCATAATGTCAATGTCGTGTTCAAGTTCATTTGATCTTCCGAACATTATTTCTAATCCTTCTGCCACCAATCACGTGACTTTTTGCCATGTTACGTCATCCATTTGGTCAAGGCTGTCCACTCTTGTATCCAAATGGATGTAAAATAGAATGTTACTATCCTGACAGAAAAGCCAATGTGAGTCTTACATGTCGTCTATTGCGTGTATTATTGGCTCATACATAGTGCTTTCATCGTTTAGGGCTTGGCAGCAAAGAGGCATATGCTTGGCTCTGTCTGCAACTAATGTTTCCCAAATTTTACAGTTATGCTCATCCTCGGACGAAATTGAATATATTTTAATATAAGAAATGTTTGCAAATGACCAAATTTTATCAGGCAAACATTTTCTAAGCTTCCAGACAGCAAGTGGTTCAAGAGCATTATGGACACTTGCATCATGTAAAATTTCACTTATTGATTCCAGTTTACATCTTCACAGTCTCTTCGAAACAGTGAACTGTTGTTCCAATAATGCTCTTCTAGACATTTTTTGGTGCAGAGTGTATGGTATTCACGCATTAGTGGAATAAAGTCTCCAAGTTGGTATTTCACAAGAACACAATAAGATCTTTGACAAAGCCAATGCTATCATTCTTGAGTATCAGGAAATCAATAATTCTTCTGTTGAACTCACTTTTCCATACGAATGATCCATCAACACTGCACATTTTATTGAAGAAACCTAATTTCATTGTATTAACGTATCCCTCGACTGACCACCACCCAATACTGTTTATTGTGGTCTCTTTAGGTGAGCTCTGATCCAGACCTATAATTCTTCTCGCAGCTTTTCTTTGACAGACTTCTGGGTCATATACCTAGGACTGAGTCAAGTTTGACCACAATTCGTATCCATACATCATTGAACGCAAAACTATTTTTTACCAGACTTTAGCCCTAGTAACTGGATTCGTACCATCCTTTCCTATGCCAATTCCACCAAGGGAATAATATACTGATACTCCTTTATCACCATCACTATTCAGTGTAACAGTATTAGAAAAGCCAGAGGAGAGAGTAACCCCAGCATATTTTCTTGACTAAACTATAGGAATCTGCTTATCTCCTAACATGAAAGTGTTTTCTTGCAGGATTCTTTTCTTTGAAAATATGACAATATTGCTTTTATCCACATTGTATCGGAGTCTTCACTTGGATGCGTAGTCATGGAGTTTGCTAGGCAAAGAACACATGCATTTAAATGACGAAGATAGCAGGGTTGTGTCTTCAACTGGTAGAACACATGAGATACTTAAGGTACCAACTTGTATTCCACATTTTGCTGACTCCAGAAGAACGGGAACGATTGAAATGTCTCTATAGTTATTCACGTCAAGCCTATCTTTATCCACCTTTAAAGATAGGTATAACAATTAGACTTTTAAAATAGTCGGGATACGTTTCCAAGGAGACGAGGTGATTGTATACATGGCACAAAATAGTTGTTGTTGTTGTTGTGATTTGGATTTTTAACGTAGCTTTAACAATTTTTCAGTCATATCGCTACGATGTCTGCAGTGTGGCAGTTTATAGTGATGTCTAGCACTAGGGCATCATGCTGCAGACATGTAGCATGATGTCCCACCCAGTCATATTGTCCTGACACCAGGCCAACCATTCCTAACACTAACCTCTTAATGCTGAGCGCCGAGCGAGGCAGCTGTTAGTACCAGTTTTGTAAGTCTTGGTATGATTCTTCCGGGGATCGAACCCACGACCTCCTGCATCCGAGGCTGACGCTCTAACCACTAGACCACCGGAGCGGTCGGCACATAATAGAACTAATCGATTGATAAGTAAGGATGATATGTTCTGCATCTATTTTATCATGACCACATGATTTATTTTTCTTCAGCTCTCTCACAGTCTCTTCAATGTCATGTTACATTATGTTGCCGCACAATTTGTTGTCTGCTCTTTCATCAATATTTGAATCCACTATATTCTTCGCGGTGTTCCTAATTTCATCCGGAAAAGATTCTGCAGTTTTATTCAACTCCTCGAATTGTTCCTGTTGATGTTTTTCTTTTGCTTTGTTTGATTGGTTGCTGAATTTTATCTCCGTTCGTTTGTATTCTGCATATGACTTACATTGCAAACCACGGGGACACTCGTCTTTCATACATAAAGGACGTTTTCTTATTTCTTTATGCAGTTCAGCCACATTAAGGAATTTCCAGTAGGGTTTAAGATGTAACTGAAAGGTTTTCTTTGGGAGAGTTTTATCAGCTGAATTGCGCAAAACAGTCGCACAGTATCATAGGTGTATTTTATCTCTGCAATGTCGTGTATAGGTAGTTTTAACGAATTTAATTTGTTCATTGATTTAAATTTTGTACCTCGCCAACTGCTCTGAAGAAGACTTTCTCCAGTTGATTGTAACTTGACAGTTCAAAAATGATCGATTCCCGGAGTTTGTCGGGAACTATCATCTGTGCTGTTACAGGTAAATGATCGGACAGATTTAGATGATGATCATCCCCAATGTTAGCACTACTGACTAAATCTATTTTCGATGAAGGAACCAGAATATAATCGATCAAGAACGAATGTTGGTCGCAGATGAGCAAAGTTTCTATCCTGGCATTCCAGAAGGGGTATTACCAGTTGTAGAGATTAGGTGACTAGTTTTAAGAAAGGAATGCAACAAATAGCCTTTGTCATTCTTAAGTTTCGGAGCCACTTCTTTCGGCAGCTCTGTATTGAAGTCACCACAAATAATCACAAGACCTTTCTGGCTATGTTTATCATAGAGGCGTTCCACATTTTACATTCCTTCCTTATAGTCATCTTAAGGGGCATTCGTGGAAGAAAAATATACACAGAGCATGAATAATCTGGCAGCCCAGAAACAAATTTCAACTGCAATAATTTTATCATTTCCGGCGTTTTTTTTTTTTTATAATACAAATCAGCAGCGACTTTAGATAGAGAACTGCAATTCTTCCAAATCCGAAGGGACATTTTCTTGCCCATGTACACGTTTGAATTATGTTTTCCGGGCTCACAAAAGCAGTAAATTTTCTTTGGATATTTTTTTAAAAGTGCAGTTGCTGTTGAGGTAGCCAGTGTTCTTGTATGCAAACTCTATCTACATTATGGATTAAAGAACAAAGGTAGGGCGTTCTTGACATAATGCCCTTCGCATTCCAAGTCAGTATGTTTAGAGTAGTCATTCAGTTTATAACCAATCTCTTCACGGTATGCAGGTTGGGAACACGGGATCGTCTATCGATCATACCATTCCCTGGCTAACACAGACTTAGGCCAAAATCGCTCTTGTAAAATTTTGCCAAGTAGGGTTTCTGGAACAGTAACACAAATCGTATACGTTTCTCTGTTGATATTTGACCATTATTTATGATTCGAATGTTTTGTAATATTCACTCCGTGATTATACGCACGGCTGTACATTACATGCTTTAGCGCCTCTGGGTGATAGTCTGCCTTATTTCGGAATAAGAAAAACAAGTTTGTTTTCGTACTCCTCTTGACTCCATTGAAAGCCATTTCGCTGATTACAAGCTCGTCAATTGATATATTGCCTTTCGACTGACCCATATCATTCGACTGTCTAATTTCTTGCAGATTCTGTATGCAGCTCGGATTGTTGGTTCAACTCGTTTTGTATTTACCATACCTGGAAATACATGCTCTCATTTCACTAGTGTTAACATCACACACTAGAAAATGAAATATTGCATATATATCGTCTACTGTTTAGTTTTCTTTCACAGGAGCATTATCGGAGCGCAATGTCCTGTCCACAGACTGACCAGAGGGATAACTTCCGTAGCTGAGCCTACCAAGATCATGCAATGAACAATGAATATGGCGAAAGGGCATTATGTCAAGACTATTAGATAACCCTAGCTTATATAATTGTCTGTCCAATTTGCCATACTTCTCTTATTTCTGCAAACATAATACCTTCTAATTGATAAGCGCATGGTACAACACTATCTTAATCCTGGTTATCCATTTTTGTCACTACTATCTTATAGCAGTCAATGGCCCCTAATTTGTATGGCGTTCATCAAAGTTAATACGATATTTTGGTGGCTGTGCAAAGCACTCATAATATAAAACGTTACCTGTGCATTAGAACATTCCAGAGGTACTCGACACAATTAATGAATTGCCTGGGCACTTAATATTCATGGAACAAGCTAATGGTCCACTTAATCAACGAATGAACACTCATTTGAACTTATGATGAATGGATATTATATATAATGTTTATTCACTGTTTATGGAATGTTTATACAATCTCGAGCAACATGAACACACAAAACTTAAAAAAAAAACAACAAACAAATGGCACAAACCACAGACACAGGTGGAACCGTTCGTATTTAGTGTAGCCTATCAACGTCTTTTCAGCATCATATTTAATCAAACGAGCACTTAAAAAAATCATGATAGACAAGAAAGTCTAAATAACTTGATGCATTAAAATGGAAAGAATGCATTACACTGTTCAATTGCATTTTCTTCAAAGGCAGTTTAATCAAAAACTATAGTAGGCACACCTTTCGGTTCTCAAAGTATCCACACAGCAGAATTTCAACACGGAAATGTAATACTCTTCTCAATACTCCTAAAATTCTCCACATTTCAGCATGGCTTGTACACACTGTACCGGGTCCACCGTATTGAGCTGTCTTATATATTTAATAGTTTCTGGATGTCTGGGTATCCACCCATCCACCCATACGTTTAATCATCCTTGTATGTATGTATGTATGTATGTATGTATGTATGTATGTATGTATGTAATACTTAGTTTTTTTTTGCATTTTGGATCGATTTCAAAGTAAAACAAATGACAAAATTAAATTGTGGGACCTATATTTACAGAAAAAAGAGAATGTTGAAAAATATTCATCCACCACATTTTTCTACATCCTGTATAAAAATGACTTTAAGACATAAACTAAAATGAAAATACTAAAATTGTCCCATTTGTCATTTCGACGGTCCAGCCTCCAAGTTTATCTCAGTTTAGTCGATTTGAAACTGCGAAAGACCCAATCATTTGTTACACAGTAAGTGTTACCTAATACCATTTGCTGCTTATACTTGATTTCATGTGTAAAGTCATTTATTGTATTATATCTTGGGAGTAATGCTTTATTTCTCTTTTGACCGATACGTATATGCGAAAGTATAATGTCCCAAATGAATTGAATTTTTTTGTCAGGCAGTAGAATGTATTGGCTCCTTTCAATATTGTGATCCAAGAGCTTATTTATCGCATAAATAAAAGCGCACTAGTCTCCGACGAACTATTTGCATTCGGTAAATTTCAAATAAACATGGTAAAGGTAGTTTTATATTTGAAACAAATGGGCATATTTGATCTAGAAAAGGAAAGGTTTATCAAAATGATGCTATATATTACAGACAAAGGATGAACAGGAACAGTGAAGGTTTTAAATAGTCACAAGTAGCTCTTATCAAACTCCAGAAGTGATATTTTTTTATGGAACTTTGCACACATTTTGGTTGTTTGACATTTTTTTGTGTTTCTTTGAAATATATCAACCGAATAATATTCCAATCAAAATAAATGCGATGCATTCATAAAGTCTATTTGTTTTATTCTGAAATGGATCTCACATTTTTACCGTGGAGTTAATATAGAGTTGCTATTTTCAAACCTTACCAATGCTAAACTGTATTTCCTACATCATATTTAGAAACGACCATTGTAGTAAAGTATAGGTGATTGACACGTGTCTCTCGAAAATCCAATAAAATTAAATCAAAGTATGCGTCATATTTTAGACGCATATTATAGTTTCTGAATTCGATGTAATATCTAAGCAACAACGCTTATGTGAGAAGAAACACTTGCATCCAACAATATTTATTATCGTTGAAAGATTTGTTCATGTCCTTTGCTTGGGCTTCATGTAAATCCTACAGTATCCTTCACCCAACTGTTATTTTAAAAAAATGATAAAATGGTTCATCAATCAGATGAATTCAATATATTTTAATTTTGCAATACATTTTCTGTATTACATTATTTACGGCATAATTAAATATTCGTAGGGTTTTTCATATTTACAATAGTAAATCTGCTGAACGAAGTATTTCCTTTATTCTTTTCTATTTCAGCAAAGTCGTCAGCATATATTTCCTACTAAATTTGTATGGGGGAAAACAAAGACGAATAAAAGGTCGCTGTTGTCATTTAAATAGAATCCAAAGTATTTACTACCTTGCGAATCTGATACTGCTGAGATGGAAGATATCAAAGTGAACTTTAAGAAAAGGTGAAATTAATTAGAACTAACAGTCTCTTCGGTCACTTAGCGACTTAAATGATTTCTCTGTGGGGATAAAATGATTCTTGAGTGTACACTCATGACAATATCTTGTTAGTAATATCGACCCTATCACCGCTGCACATTCATGAAGAGATTTAATAAGCATGCAGTAATCAGGGATTATCAAGTATACGTTTAGTTTTTGATGCATAAAAGCTAAGACGACTTTGGTGCAAAAAAGATAAGACGAACTTTTCCCTAATCTTATCGACCCTATTACCGTTAACACATAATTTTTTTCTTCTGCAAGTCATTATCTTTACTTTGTAGAACTTACATATTTAATGGGCATTATGTAGCAGTTATTGTTTTGACTTGCCGTTAAATCACATACATACATACATACATACATACATACGTACCGTTTAAATGTGCATTAATGTGTACAAAACACTATAAGAACCTGTATATGACAAAATCTACATTCGCATTCACGAATTTATTGTGCAAAGATTCATGTTAGCATATTCTGCATGTCATCCTTCCGCCATTAATTCCCAGAATCACTTTGTACAGGGTTCCATTGTCAATGGTGTTTTGAGTCAAAGAATCAGCAAGAAGGCAAATGGAATCATGCATGGTTCGTCGAGTCAAAAAATCAGCAAGAAGGCAAAAGGAAGTATATAAACTCCAAAATCATGATCTTGGCCGTGTTTCGGTAAACGTTGAACCATTGTAATCTATATTCCCTTCGTTACAAGGAATAATAAAGCTAACAAGACTGGGGTTTTGCGAGTTCTCCAGTGTTACCCACCGCCTATCACATTACACCAATATCTGATCGGTCGAGGCTCGTTAAAGAAGAAGAATGAATATTTAGTACCATCGACGTTAGATAAGTATAGTGTAAGAAAACTTACAATATAATGATCCAAGTCAGGATCTCGTATTGTGACATTCAAAATAAAATATTTATTCCATGAAAAATAAATAAGTTAAGGCAAAACCACATGAAGTTAATGTACACGATCTGAAATTTATCTTATAAACTGTGAAATTTATTGATCGCAAATGGATTTATCGTGGGAATGTTCTTACTTTATTACACTTCTAAAGCGTTGTAACAAAATAGGACATCTCCATAAGACTGGTTTATACATCGTTGTATGTATTTATATGATTATGTGGACAATATGAATGGGTGAGAAAGCTTTCCTACAATTATGTTGCTTTCTGAAAAAGATCAACTTTATTGTTCATGGGGCGCTGCTGCCAACAAACCGTCTCCTACAGTGAATTCGATTACAATGAGTATTTAGTTTATCATGAAAGTACTTTTCAGAATTCATAGATTTTGAAGCTTATTCATTGCCAATGCTCTTAAGATATCTTAGCGTATCAGAATCTCTAAAATTGTTTTAAAAAATTAATTGATATAAGATAATGTCCCATCGAAATTCGATTGTGCAATGACCCAGCCAGATCATTTAACAAAATTTCGTCTCTTAGGCGAAATTTATGCGTGCATACAATGGCAGAAGTGCTTCCCTCACATAAGCGTTATATATTATAACATACAACTGTGCGTTGTTTATTGGTTGGACATTGCTCCAAGAGCATTCTGAATGAAAGGACGGACAAGCTATGTAATTTATACACCATGCAAATACGTCATCTGATTTGCTTTGAGCTTTCATAAAACCCTAATTCGTGAGCAAACGTTTTTCTTGTCCCTATCATCAATCAATGTTTGACCATTGGTGGAGTTGTCATTGATATCGCTGTAATGTGTAAACAATAGGAAATTGTCATATGAAAAGTAAATACATTTTGCTACTCTGGTGTTACTTTCAGCCACAGTCGTCTATTTACGAGGAATCAGCGATCCCATTAATCATTCTCTGTCTTGTTGCCGTTTCTTTCTTGTTTCTTTCAAAAGAAACAGGTTATCAGGTCTACCCATCCCTCAGTAGCCACTTAGACCGATAGCGGAAATAATGACTGAGCTAACTCTACATAATGTCAAATGGAGAATGTGGAAGGAACAAATAAATACTTCTAAAGACCTGCAGAATGTTACAATAGAATCCGAATCCGCATCTTTCTTCGGCATGTTAAGTTTAATTTTTCCGATAACATTGAAAGTTCATAACTTTTTACAAGAAAATGAATGGTACAATTTTAAATTTCCTTTTTAAAGGTACACAGTGCGTATTTGAGGACTTTTTCACGCTATGCGCTTTGATAGGTAAATGTCAAAATGCAGCAGCCAATAAAGTTTACATTCCAAGCATAAGATTTTCTGTATCATGCCAACATTTCAGTTTTGAAAATATTGGACTGGTATTTTTCCTGTTGGAACAGACTGATTTGTCAAATAAGTGACATAATCCTGTGTCATTACAAAAAATAATAATGCAACATGGTGAAGCAGGCGAAGAATGTCATTAACTTAAAATGTGTCTCAATCATCAAGAAAAATATTTTATACTAAATAGTA
>JAECUM010039222.1:0-45656 GCA_016617855.1 Megalonaias nervosa
TATATATATATATATGTTGTTACGTGTAGGCTCGTACAAAAGTAACAAAAGAAAAGAGTGAAGTCAACAAGCTTTGTAAATTTTAACAAAATAATTTATTTCCCTAGAAAACAAGGTAAAAATATGAAATAGGACTTACGGTTTATGAATATAATCCAAAAGTTAATTCTAGAATTGAAAAATAAAAGTCCTATCACTAAACAGTTCTAACTGAATCCAGGTTCGAATCTCCGTGGGTAATCTGGGTTCGAATCTCCATAGAATACGAATTCAAAATTCTCTAACCTGTATGATAGTATTATTTGTATTAAATATTAATTCTGCCTACTATTATCAAGCATTCTTCTATAGAACCCAGGGATAGCACTTTCCGTTCTATCTGGTGTATATTTATAATTCTATATAATTAAGCCTGTATACCTTGATTTCTTTCATAGGAATCCGGAACTACTGTGTAGATAGATGAGAATTACTTACCAGATCGTCATGCGAGTGTGTCTGCTACGCACGAGTGCATACAACACCGATTCAGCGCCATCATTTTTTGGTGATGAGTGCTTAGTCGTGACGGAATATGGGCTGGTGCGTGCAGGCAAGGCGATGGGTGCCGTTTACCCGCGGAACCATCCGTCCGCCCTGGTACCAGAGGTAAACATTACCTCCCCTGACAATAAACTGGCCTATAAATCCACCCTCTTGGCAGACTTTCAGAAGGAACACGATGTTCAGACTTTGCCACATCCTTCATACAGTCCTAACTTAGCTCTAAGCCATTTTTGACTATTCCATTTGCTAGGATTCCCTGAGAAGAAGACTATTTGAAAGCTGCCATGATTATGGAAAAATGCTGTTTTTCAGTGTATGAACAACATATTAAAAATTGAATATGAAATTACATTTTATAATTGGACGATCAGACTGAGAAGCTGTGTAGAGGTTCATAGAGAGTACTTTGATAGGGTGGATGGACGTATTGTTCACTATTAAAAATGCTTTGTACACAGCGCAATAATATTCAGTACGATTTAAATACACACCGTATATTGTGCTCTACCAGTATGATAACAACAATCAACGGAAACACCATTGCAGTTTAATATGATCGACATCCTAATCGGCTTGTACTGTGCTACATTTATTGACGTCAAGTTGATTACTTATTCCTTATTCCCGACTGAATAAGGAATAAGTAACCAGTTACCGATTGAATAAGGAATAAGTAACAAGTTACTTATTAACGATTCAACTATTTCTACATACATTTGATTACTTATTCCTTGTTAAAATCCATTTGGCTATTCATCCTTTATTCACAGTTCAATAAGTTATTTGTTATAACTTACTTATTGAAGAGTAAAAGCCCCTCAGGGCATGCATTGGTGTTGTTCTAACCCAGTTAGAGAAATAAGAGTGTTCTTTGGTGCCAGCTATATAAAGCTGACTGGAGACAAATCCCGGACTATGTGTAGGAAGGTGTTAGGATATTGGTGGTATACATAATTAGTCATTTGAGATAGGATTAATTAGTTGTGTTAGGTGTTTGGGTCGCGTCCTGCTGTGCACGGCGCGAACTAATAGTATTCGGATTCGAAAATTTCACTAATGACTCAAGTAAACGTGAAACCACAGAAAACCATACAAGTGTGAAATTGGAGATTTCTCTTTTGTGTTCATAATGTGCTTAGAGACGAATTATTTCAAGTATCTACGGCTTTAGGAAGCCCTCAGTTCACCTCGACTGTTGTCTTTTTTTGTCCTTTGAACTGGGTAAACAAGCATACGCGTAGGTGTATGAAACACGCTCAGTGTGGATCAAATCTATGAATACTTGGTACGAATTAAACCCGTACCGAAACGATGTTGATTGCAACGTCTGATGGACAGTTTCTATTCAGGAATCTGTTCCAACAGAAGCCAAAGTCATTGAAAAAATTCGTTTAACCGATTTCCAGAAATTGGGCCTACATAAAGGGAGGAGGCGAGAGTATATCTTACTCATACAGGTGGGCCAATACCTCTCCTCTTTAACGAGTTTTGACATGGATCTTTCTCTGACATTTTATCTCTAGCGGATAGTGTCGAGCCACGAAAGAAGTCCTGACGAATCTCATCGAGAGGAATCAGCGAAAAAAAACAAAAAAACCTTCGAGTACCGGGTATGAAAAAGACGCACAATTTGGATCGATTGAAAAGATTGTAATTATTGAACCCCTAACCAGAAGATATTGATTTCAACGCCTCTTGGACAATATCTAGTTAACAGATTGCAGCCATACTTTGCGATGCTTGAACCCTAACTCAGAGAATTTTGATTTCAACCCCTGTTTGAAAGTCCGTAAAGAGTGACCGATCCCAACAGTAGGAAACCTTAGAAGAAAATTCGTCGAGACGATTTCGACGAATTCGCGGTTAGCTGAAAGAGGTCGCGCACAACACAT
This sequence comes from Megalonaias nervosa, assembly GCA_016617855.1. Classification (NCBI taxonomy): domain Eukaryota; kingdom Metazoa; phylum Mollusca; class Bivalvia; order Unionida; family Unionidae; genus Megalonaias; species Megalonaias nervosa. The sequence goes on from JAECUM010039222.1 coordinate 2,439, forward strand.
GCGATCAGAAGATTATACCTTACGTATATAGATGGGCCTCTGTGTTTCCTCTTTAAAGAGTTCTAACAATGGACCTTCTCTGTTACTTTATCTCTGTGCGATAGAGTCCACCCACGAAGGAAGTCCTGACGAATAACGTCGATAAGTAACAACGATGGGTGCCGGTTATGAACAACACTAAAATGTTATAGATTGTATCAAAATTGTGCACTAATTGAACCTCTACTAAGAGGATTTTGATTACAACGCCTCTTGGATATTATCTAAATAACAGTAGGAAAAAGTGGAAGAAAAAATATCGAGCCAATTTCGATAAATTCTTGGCTAGATGAAGTTAGTAGAGCACAACACACGATGTAAGACATTATATTACGTTTACATTTGGGCTAATAAGTCCCAACTTTATACAGTTTTTACACAGACCCATCTTTGATATTGTAATAAATTTTGGAGTATCCGCCATTTGCATATAGCTCTCCATTTTAAGGATTTCATAGATTTTAGTGATCACTTGTTTGATTTTGTGATGTCGGTGTCCTCAGCCCGACTAATTAGCCAGTTGGTAGGGGCAAACGTCACATATTGCAGTTTTGTTGAGATTCCAGGATGGCATGGTTTAATTTTATAGTGAGTTCAGGTCAGAGTCTCATAAGTGTCCATTGAGCTGAGTAGTCCCTAATAAAAACCTAACTGTATCGAAAGATTATGAGAGTCCATATGCAGTATTTGTGATGGGTGACTGGTAAATTATACAATAGAGTAATTGAGAAGGGACGGTTCCGTTGTCTGCAGACGGCTTGTATTGTTCCTATGATTGTAGATATGGTTCTAGGTTACAGGCGAAATGAGGCTTTAAAGAATGATTTGAGTGACCCGAGGTAGCGCAGGTGAAATAGTTCCGAGTACGTGTATATTTTCAAGCCGTGAAATACTACCGGTACCTTAAGCAAATGTAATAAGGAGAAACCATCTACTTGTGACCTTGTGGTGTAAACTGCGAAATTAGGGGCGCCTTAGGGGCAGCGGCTATGAAAAACACGTAAATGTTAATCAACTGTATCAATAGTTTGTTCTCATGGAACCCTTACTTAGAGAATTTTGATTTCAATGCCTCTTATATAGTATCGACATAAGGCCCCTTTCTAACAGCAGAAAAAGTTTAAAGAAAATTCGTCGAGCCGATTTCGAGAAACTCGTGACTAAAATAAAGCAAGTCGAGCAGAACACATGCCGTAAGATTATATCGTACGTTTACATTTGGTCCATCACGTCCACTCTTTATACATGAACTCTTCATTAATATTTTATTTCTAGGAGATAGAGTCCACCTACGAAGGAAGTCCTGCCGAATTTCGTGCAGACGAAACAGCGAAATAAGGGCGCCTTAGGGGGTACCAGCTATGGAAAACATACAAAATGTGGATCGAATTGGGCTATAACTTAAACTAATTGGACAATGACTTAGAGGAATTGTGATTTGATCACCCCTTGGAAGCTGTGTAGTTTTGGATCAGTTTCAACAGTTGGAAACGTTTGAAGAGATTTTGTCGGCTAGATAAAGGGATTTGGGTAGAACACATACCGTTGGAGGGGGCCCCGAGTGGCCAAGTGGTCTAAAGCGCTCTCCGTTACGGATCACTGCCATCTCACCTCTGTCTGCGTGGGTTCGAGTCTAGGATTCGGCGAATGTGGATATGTGAGAAAGCTTGCCAGTAGCTTCTCGTGGGTCGGTGGTTCTTTCCGGGGATTTCCCGGTTTATTCCTCCACCATTAATACTGGCCGCCATGTATAGCCTATCGTCTGCTGAAAAATGGCGTTAAGCCCCAAAACAACAACAACAACAACAACAACAACATACCGTTGGAAAATTATATATTATGTATACAGTTGAGTCATTACGTCCCCTATTTACAGAGTTTTGACGTGGATCCTTATTTGATATTTATCTCTAAGGGATGGAGTCTGCCTGCGATGGAAGTTCTAATGAATTTCGTGAAGTGGAATCAGCAAAATATGGTAACCCTGCGGGTGGAAGGACGAGAAACACGTAGAATGTGCATCAGTTGTATCAATATATGTTTACTAACTGAACGCCGACTTAGAGACTTTTAATTTCAACGCCTCTTTGGGAATATCTAGCTGGGTATGTGTTCCTACTGTAGGAAAAGTCTGAAGAATATTTGTTGAACCGGTTTAATGAAATTTTTTTAAAATAGATTTTTGACATGGACCCTTCTTTGACATTTTATCTCTAGGAGTCAGCGTCGACGCACTACGAGTTTCTTCGAGAGGAATCAGTGAATTAAGAGGCACCCTACGAGTGCCTGGTTTGAAAAACACAGCTCAATGTACATCTAATATATCAATAATTTGTAGTAATTTGACCACTACTTACAGAATTTTGATTTCAACGCCTCTTGGACAGTGTCTAGCTCGGGATCATGTTGAAACAGTATGAAAACATAAAAATAATTCGTCGAGCCGCTTTCGGGAAATTCAATGCTGAATAAATGTAGCCTTGTACAACACATGCCGTGAGAATATTATATTTTGCGTATACAGTTGGACCCTTATGTCCCCTCTTTAAGCATCACTGATATGGGCCCTTTTTTGACATTTTATATATATGGAATAGAGTCTACCCAAGAAGGATGTCCTAACGAATTTCTTCGAGAGGAATCAGCGAAATAAGTGGCTCCTTTTCGGTACTAGATATGAAAAGCACACCTTGAGCATAGATTATCGCAATACTTTGTACTAATTGTACCCATACTTAGATTATTTTGATTTCGGCGTCTCTTGGTTAGTATTTAGTTAGGGGCCCGTTTTAACTATAGAAAACTTTTAAGGAGAATTTTGGAGCCGATTTCGATAAATCCGGAGCTCAATACACGGTCGTTATAACGATGACCACTAGGAGATTGCCTCTTCTGTCCTTATCTGGATCTTACTGTTCTCGTCTAATGACCTCGTGATCGATCTTTCTTTTGAAAAATTGTACATATGGATATGTTTGATTCCTACAAGATGCACTGACAGCATTAATCGAGAATAATAGGATTAATAGGAAGGTCGTTATGGATACCCGCAGTATTGAAGCGTTACAGCCCTTAATCAGATTTTAGTAAACCTTTGCGAAGCAGGTGTCAGATTAAGTCGTATATATACACAAGGACCCTTGAATACCCCTATAAAGAGTTTTACATTGGCCCTTCTTGCGTTTTTATATCTGGGAATATGTTGAAACCACGAAAAAACTTGACGAAGTGAGAGCAATCAGTGAAGGGGGGGGGGGATTTCTGGGTATTGGATATAAAAAAGCCACATTCAATGGCTATCGATTGTATCAATATTTCATACCTACAGATGCTGCACTTCGAAAAGTTTGATTTCAGCGTCTCTCGGAGAATTTCTGTCTATGGATCCGTTCCATCACTGGATAGATTTATTGAAAATTTGTGGGGCCGATTTCTAGAGATATGGAGGGATCCGTTCCATCACTGGATAGATTTATTGAAAATTTGTGGGGTCGATTTCTAGAGATATGGAGCTCAATATATGTTATGTACAACAAAGAACATAAGGAGATCACATCTTCAGTCCTTCTCTTGCGGTGGAGAACTAAAGACGGTTTTCCAAGCTCCAGCGGCAAATACATGCATGTGATGCCCTACAAAAAGACATTATGAAGTCCTCACCCTCTATCAACTGGAGAAACTCGCAGCCTGGAAGATTGACCGAGGTGACAGGCTGCGGTCCAGCTCTAGCGTCCAATAATGCTGAGGGCCACCCTGGACATGCGCATACGGGTGGCCTACAAAACAATTTACCGTGCCGTCTCGACAGCAAAGAAGTCGGTATCTTTTTCGATTCCGCTATTTGCTCGTTGCATGTCCTTGGCTATTGCTGCCAGGGCGGCGGTGACCGCGGCGCAATTAGCTACCTTCAAGGCCGTCACTAGGTGCCTTAGCTGGGCTGGCCGTAATGTCCATCAACCGCAGCGTTGGAGGCCAGGGTCTGGGGCGACGGCAAGCACCATCTCCAACTTTAACCGGCTCCGACTCGCCCAACCCGAAAACACTTCTCCGGCGTCTGCATGCGCGACGAGCTGACGCGTCTGTCATGGCGAGGTGTACACAGATCGGCATTGTCAACATCAGCAACTCGCAAAACTCCGTGACCCATTGGATGGTTTTGGTTCGTGGGGATGGTCACGTGCCTCCGCCTTGCCCGCGGCGTCGGTTACTACTCTCTGTTCAGAAAATGTTTGACGAGCCGATTTGTGATGCTAATTGGGCTCGACAACGACCTGAAGCCTGGTGTGCTGATGTAGACGGCGTCTATTCTGAGCACCTGTTAATTGAAACAGGTCGGATCACGGCATGTAGGCCATGCCGGTGGACAGCTTCAGACTCTCGCAGAGATGCAGACAACGTCCACCTAAGCGCTCTGGCGAATCTCGCCAGTAGTGGTACGTGAGAAATGTTGAGCCATTGAATTGCACAAATCTTTACGACGCCATACACATGAATGACCTTATTGTTTTCACCGAGACCGCCAGTAGACCAAAATTCTCTGTCGTAGATTTTTTCACTCCTACTGAGGTCTGGAGTAGTGGTTTAGTCAAGACTGTATAAAGAGTAGACCTAACGACCCAAGTGTAAACATCAGATATAATAGTACGGCATGTGTTCTGCTCGACTTCCTTTATTTAGTCGCGAGTTTCTCGAAATCGGCTCGACGAATTTTCTTTAAACGTTTCTGCTGTTATAAAGGGGCCTTATGTCGATACTGTATAAGTGGCGTTGAAATCAAAATCCTCTAAGTAAGGGTTCCATGAGTACAAACTATTGATACAGTTTATTAACATTTACGTGTTTTTCATAGCCGGTGCCCCATAAGGCATCTCTTATTTCGCTGTTTCTATCTCCTAGAGATAAAATATCAACGAAGGGTCCATGTCAAAACTCTTTAAAGGGGGTCGGTAATTTCCCAACTGCGTACATAATGTAAAATCTTCTTACAGCATGTGTTTTACCCGACCCCCTTTATATAGCCGCAAATGTATCGAAATCAGCTCATCGAATTTTCTCCAAACTTTGCCTACTGTTGAAACACATACCTACCTAGAAACCGCCGAGGAGGAGTTGAAATAAAAATCCTCTAAGTAGGTTTTTAATTGGGTCAAATTATTGTAACGGAAACTTCCTCGGCTACACGACTCCGAGTCTAGCTATATCGGGTTCTTTAGAATAGGTCCTTGTATTTGGAGTGATACCCCGATGAATCTCTCTGAGGACTGTTGCTCCAGAGTGCGACAGATTTCTACCACAGCGGGATACCGTCTTATTTCTGCCATCTTGTCGCCGACTGAGTCTCATGGTCGCTGAGTCGCCGACTGGGTGTCCTGTGGTTGGCGACTGCGTCGTCAACTGAGTCGCTGAATCGTCGACTAGATCGTCGTCTGGATCGCCAGGTCGCCGACTGGGTCGCTGATTTGGTCGAGAGCGCCGACTGTTTCGTGGAGTCGTCTACTAGGTTGCTTGGTCACCGATTGTATCGCTGACAGGGTCGCTGTGTCGCCGACTGGGTCTCCGAGTGAGTCACAGAATCATCGACTATTTTGCTGACTGTGTCGCAGAGTCGCCGACTGGGTCGCTGCGTGAGTCGCAGAGTCGTCGACTGGGTGTCCTGTGGTCGTCGGGTCTCCGCCTGGGTCTCAGAGAAGCCGCCTGGGTCGCAGAGTCGTCGAATGTGTTGCTGTGTCGCAGAGTCGCCGATTGGGTCGCAGAGTTGTTGTTGTTGTTGTTGTTGTAGGGCTTAACGCCATTTTTCAGCAGACGATAGGCTATACATGGCGGCCAGTATTAATGGTGGAGGAATAAACCGGGAAATCCCCGGAAAGAACCACCGACCCACGAGAAGCTACTGGCAAGCTTTCTCACATATCCACATTCGCCGAATCCTAGACTCGAACCCACGCAGACAGAGGTGAGATAGCAGTGATCCGTAACGGAGAACGCTTTAGACCACTTGGCCACTAGGGGCTCCGGGTCGCAGAGTCGCCGACTGTGTCAATGACTATGTCGCAGAATCACCGACAGGTTCGCCAGCTTGGTCGCAGAGTCGCCGACTGGGTCTAAAGACTTGGTCGCAGGGTCGCCGACTGGGTGCTAAGTCGACTATTGTGTCGATGATTTGGTTGCAGAGTCGCCGACTGAAACCCCGCGTAAGTTGCAGAGTTGTCGACTGTGTCGCTGACTTTGTCGCAGAGTCGCCGACTGTGTCACTGACTGTGTCGCCGGCAAGGTCGTGGTCTCGCGTCGTTACTCGATCAAGATCGACACACAGGGAGACGAACAGTGCGAAATGATGAGACAAGAGATATCATCAGTAAAAATGTGTATTGTCGCAAGATTTCCGCGTTTCTTGGACGAGCGTTGTAGCGTCTGTATCCTGGTGGGCAAAAGTCATTGCCCTATACTTTTTAAATTCACCAGCCTGGCCTATAAACTTAAGGCATACATTCTGCTCTACTTCTTTTATCTAGCCGCTAATTTCTCGAAATCAGCTCGACGAATTTTCTTCAAAATTTTCCAACTTTTAGAACGGGTGGCCAAAATAATACTGTCCAAGAGACGTTGAAATCAAAATCCTCCAAGTTGGAGCACAATCAGTACAAACTAGTGATACAATCTATTAACATTTGCGTGTTTTTCATACCCGGTACTTACCGTTCGCCCCTTATTTCGTTCCTATCTCTTGACGAATTCATCAGGACTCTCTTCGTGGATGGACTATATCCCCTAGAGATCAAATATCAAAGAAAGGTCCATGTCAAAGCTCCTAAGTGGGGATGTAATGACCCAACAATATACGTATGATCACATCTTCTGACGGCAAGCGTTGTACTCAGTTTCCCCTATCTAGCTGGAAATTTCTCAAAATCGGCTCGACGAATTTTTTTCAAATTTTTTCTACTGTTGGAACGGGTCCCCGTTTAAATACCGACCAAGAGACGTTGAAATCAAAATTATCTAAGTTGGAGTACTCTTAGTACAAACTAGTGATACAATCTATGAACATTTGCGTGTCTTTCATACGCGTGACACCTAGGGCACCCCTTATTGCGCTGTTTCCTCTCAACGAAATACATCAGGACTTCCGTCATTGGTGGTCGCTATCCCTAGAAGTAAAATATCAAAGAAGGTTCCATATCAAAAGTCAGTGAAAAGCTTACGTAATGGCCCAAATGTAAACGCAAGATATATTCTTACAGCATGTGTTCTGCTCGATTTCCTTTATCTTGCCACTAGTTTCTCTAAATTAGAACGGGTCCCTAATTAGATAATGTCTGAGAGACGTTGAAATAAAAATCCTTTTAGCTGGAGAACAGTCAGTACAAACTAGTGATACAATCTGTTAACATTTGCGTGGTTTTCATACCCGATCCCCATCGGACACCCCTTATTTGGTCGTTTCCTCTTGACGAAATTCGTCAGGACCTTCATCGGTATGGATCTATCCCCAGAGATAAAACATCAAAGACTGATCCATGTCAAAACTCTTAAGATGAGACGTAATGGCCCAACTGATTAGGTATGATGTCATCTTCTGACGGCATGTGTCGTACTCGACCATTTTTCTCCAATTGCGAATTTCTTGAAATTGGCTCGAAGAAGTTTATTTACACCTTTCCTACAGTAAGAACGGGTCCCTATTTAGATACTGTCCAAGAAACGTTGAAATCAGAATCTTCTAAGTTGGAGTACACTCAGTACAAACTAGTGATACATTGTGTTAACATTTGCGTGCTTTTCATACACAGTACCCATAGGGCGCCCCTTATTTCGCTGTTTCCTTTCGTCGAAATTCATCAGGACTTCCTTTGTAGGTGGTCTCTATCCCCGAGATATAAAATACCAAAGAAGTGTCTTTGTCAAAACTCAATGAAAAGGTGACGTAGTGTCCCAAATGTAACGTAAGATATAATTTTACGGCATGTGTTGTACTCAATCTCCATTATCTAGTCACGAATTTCTCAAATTTAGCTCGACCAATTTTTTCCTGTATTTTCCTGCTGTTAGAACGGGTCCCTAGCTAGATAATATCTTTTGGGCGTTTAAATCAAAATCCTCTAAGTGGAGGTTCCATTAGTACAAACTATTTATACAACCTATGAATATCTGAGTGCTTTTCACACCCGGTACCCGTCGGACACCTCTTATTTCGCTCTTACCACGACTAAATTCGTCAGGACTTTATTTGTGGATGCACTCTATCCCCTAAAGATAAAATATTAAAGAAGGTTCCATATCAAAACTCTAAAGAGTGGACGTAACGGCCCAACTGTACAACGGTATATTTTGTACTGGACCGCCTTTTTCTAACAGCGAATTTCTCGAAATCGGCTCAGCGAATTTTCTTCAAACCTTTCCTGCAGTTAGAATGGGGCCCTAACTGGATACTGTATGAGAGGCGTTGAAATCAGAATCCTCTAAGTAAGGTGTCAGTTAGTACAAACTATTGATACAATCTATTAACATTTGCGTGTTTTTTATACCAGGTACCCATCTGGCGTCCCTGATTTCCGTTTCCTCTCGACGAAATTCATCATGACTTTGTTCGCGGATGGACTCAATCCCCCTAATAATAAAATGTCAAATAAGGGTCTATCTCAAACTCTATAAAGAAGGGACTCAATGGCCCAAATATGTACGTAAAATGCAATTTTCATACAAATGTGTTGTACCCGACCGCCTTTATGTGGCCGAGACTTCTTGAAATCGACTCGATGTATTTATTTTTAAAATTTGTTTTTACTTTAAGCACGGGAGCCTAATCAGGTACTGTCCAACAGGCTTTGAAACCAATATCCTTTAATTAGAGGTTCCATTAGTACAAACTCTTGATTCAGTCTATTAATATTTGCATGTTTTTCATACCCGGTACCCATCGGAGGCACCTTATATCGCGGTTTGCTATCGACGAAATTCGTCAGGACTTCCTTCTAGAGTTGACTCTCTCCCCTAGAGATAAAATATCAGAGAAGGTTCCATGTCAAAACTGTATTAAGATATAATGTTCTTACGGCATGTGTCTTACGTGACCTCCATCTAGCCGTAGATTTCTCGAAATCGCCTCGACGAATTTTTAAAAAAAAACTTTTTCTGCTGTTAGAACGTGTACCTAGTTAGATACTGTGCAAGAGACGTTGAAATTAAGTCCTCTTAGCAGGTGTTCAATTAGTACAAACTATCGATACAACCTATTAACATGTGCGTGTTGTTGTTTTTGTTGGGGTTTTTCGGGGTGGGGGAGAGGCGGTTAATACCAGGTACCCATACGGCGTCCCTTATTTCTCTGTTTCCTCTCGACGAAATTTGTCAGGACATTTTTCGTGGATGGACCTCTGTCCCTTAGAGATAAAATGTCAAAGAAGAGTCTGTGTTATAATATTGTTACGGCATGTGTTGTACGAGGCCTCCGACATCTAGCTGATTTCTCGAAATCGGCTCAACGAAATTCCTCAGGACTTCTTTCGTGACTACACTATCCTCTAGAGATAACATGTCAAGATGGGTCCTTGTCAAATCTCTTTAAAGGTGATACTTAACGACCAAACTGTATAAGTACGATATAATCTTCTTGCGGCATGTGCTTTACCCGCCCTCCACTCCCCTTTATGTAACTCCAATTGCTGGAAATCGGTTACAAGTATGCTAAGTTCCCCGGTTCCAAGGACTTCAAGACAATATTCAAAGTCAACTGAAGGCTTCTTAAACTCGTAAATACTCCACATAATTCTCCTTTAAGGACATGACGACCACACAAGGAATCTCCAACACTTGTATGTTTTTTTGTGGTTTCCCTTTTACTTGAGTCATTAGTAAGCTTTTCGAACCCGAATACTAATACTTAACGCCATGCATCACGAGGCACAGCCCAAATGCGTAACACAACTAATTAATCCTATACCAAATTACTAAACACGTATTCCTATCAATTTGTTTAACCATTCCTACATATAGTCCATAATCTGTATATATTCAGCTTTATATAGCATTCGTATTTCTCCAGTCAGGTTAGAATTACACCAATGCATGCCCTAAAGAGCTTTCATCTGCATTAAGTAAGTGGTAACCAATTACATACTGAACTGGGAATAATGAATAAACAGAAAACTCGGTGTGAATAAGGAAAATGTATTCAAATGTATGTGAAAATATTTGAATCGGGAATAAGTAACTGGTTACTTATTCCTTATTGAATCGGGGATAAGGAATAAGTAACCAACTTGATTTCAGTGCTACATTTGGAAAGCAACAGATCTAGGTCAAGTCGCAAAGGTCAGTGTATCTCTGGCAATGTAAGAGGCAAATGTTAATATTGGCAATGGGATTTCTGATCAAACAAAACAAGAAATGTTGAGTCCCTCAAGGACGGTGTCATTTGATCACCAGCATGGTGCTGTTTTTGTCATAAATTATTTACAAAAAGAAACAATACGCCTACATGCTTTATAACTGCGAAAAAGCACGGTGCTCTTAATAGAAAGCTGGTATTAAGCGTATACACATATTATGAAATACATTGAACCTTGCCGGCCTAAAGCTCGCACATGTTGTAACTATAAGCACTAAGATTATTAATAAGGTGTTAATATTACCAAATTTGTCCTAAATCTGTATACAGTACAATACAATACAGTACAGTACAATACAATACAATACAATACAATGGAATGCAATGCAACGCAATGCAATGCAATGCAAATGCAATTCAATTCAATTCAATTCAATTCAATGCAGTGCAATACAATACAATGGAATGCAATTCAATTCAATTCAATGCAATACAATACAATGCAATGCAATGCAATACAATGCAGTACAGTGCAGTGCAGTTCCATGCAGTGCAATGCCATATAACACAATTTTAAAAAAATTCGATACAATAAATGCAATACACAAATGCAATATTTTGCATTCCCTCGCTTTATACGCAAGTAGGCTTATGCATATGAAATGGCATGTGTGTGACCACTGTTCACGATGAAAAAAAATTGAAAATACATTTTACATTTATTAATGTTTCATTTTATATTTGGTAATGTTCCATTTATATTTGGTAAAGCTTCGTTTTACATTTTGTAAGCTTTAATTACATTTGGTAAGGTTTAATTTTACATTTTGTAATGTTTCATTTTACATTGGTAAGATTCCATTTTACATTTGGTAATGTTTCATGTACATTTGGTAGTGTTTCATTTCATATTTGGTAAGGTTTAATTTTACATTTGGGAAGATTTCATTTTACATTTGTTAATGTTTCATTTTACATTTTGTAATGTTTCATTTTATATTGGTAAGAATTCATGTTACATTTGGTAAGGTTCCGTTTTACATTTGGTAATGTTTCATTTTACATTTGGTAAAGTTCCATGTTACATTTAGTAATGATTCATGTTATATTTGGTAAGGTTTCATTTTACATTTGGTAAGGATTCATTTTACATTTGGTAAGGTTCCGTGTTACAGTTGGTAATGATTCATATTACATTTGGTAAGGATTCATGAAGCAGAAAAAAAGTCTGGTGTTATCATGTTATATAACGTACTACCTCTAGGTGGTCGTGTTTTAAATTATGATTGTTTTTGTTTATTATTATGTTTTATTTTTGGTACCTACAGGTCAACACGTTAAAAGGTCTGCTGTGTTCCATATGTCATCGATGGAAGTACAGTGCGATTGCAAGCTTATTATGAGTAAGAATTTCCTGTTGCCCAATGCGAATCCGAATCTGTGATGTTATATACCAATCCATGACACGAACATTAAAATAAGAACTGATTCAACAATAGCAATTTACGGTCAGCCTTAATGGGGTGTTGAAGTTTAGTCGCTAAATTATATTAGTGACATCATGTTTTTAATATAATTGAATTCTTTGTTCACATATGTATTGCTCAAAAAATCTCATTGATAGTCATGTGTGTGTGTGTGACACTTAATCAGAGCACCACTGTCCTTTCGTCACAAGAATCGCAGATCCCCACTTAGTATGAAAATCTAATCCTGATTATTGGATGCGACTATTTTTCCCACCCTAACAGCCAACTAATCAAGAGACTCTCTAAAGCTTTATTTATGCTTGCATTTCTCTTTCCTTATTATGCATCGATCAAATTTATGAAGACATAAAGACGTATCGAACGTTCACGAGAACATCCAATTACGTCCTTCATACAATAACAAATAAACGCATTTTACTCCCTGCTAATTGTCAGGAAATGGCTAATTCAGAGAAACACTATTTAACCGCGCCAAAAATGGAATGTTACTCGGAAAAAATCTGCCAAAGCTTCTCTTATCTTTGTTCTTGATAATCGTAATGTGCTGTCGCTTGCTATTTTAATCTACCGTCAAGCTTTCTTTCTCTTATCTCGACCTGCAAATTAAACTCAAGCCTTTCGGCATTCACTGTTGACATAAACGGTCTTCGAAAGTATCAGTTTGCCTAGTTATCAGCAGAACACTGACGTCATATTTTGCACTGATAAGGAAGTATAGTCAATAACAAATCCGGATTACTAACAGTAAAGAATGCTTATAACATCATAAAATTCACAACTTAAAACCAGTTACATCTGGGTCTAAGATAAAGCTGTGACTACTGTTAAACCACTCACTTCTTGCCCAAGATTGATCTCTGTAGCTTGATTTCGAAGTAACAGATTAATATGGACTAACTCAACTCGTTCTTTGAGATGTATAGAATAAGAGACCTGGATTGTTGCAATTTCGAACTTTTAGTTTCTGGACATCTTTTTGCGGCCTACCCAGATCATATCGATGTGAAAGCTTTGTAGACATTCGTTTGTTAGATTCAGATTGTTATTTGGTAGTGATAAAAAGCAACAGGCCGTTGAAGAGGCTTATCCCAATGGGAACGTCCTCTGTCTTTTCTATTACATGCTATGCATCTATATAACTGCTATATGGAACAAAAGAAGATGTTCCGAGTAATGTTTATTTAGGATTGGTTGCTTTCCAAATATATTTCCGGTTTCTTCCTCTTCTGGGCAACTCTAGTTCTGCAAATATGCATTTCTAGTTAAACTCTTCCGAAACAACAAAATATGGATTATTGGGAATTTGTAGATTGAATATATAATAGAAAGAAATATTTTATATCAAAACTACATTAAACTATTTTGTTGTGCAAGATGAATACAGAAGCATTTACATTTCTTTCTGAAACATCTAAAAACTTAATATTAATCGTTTGATGGTAGTAAATAAAGTCACTGGTACATAATGCTTAAGTCGTATACAATGTTTTGCTCTTAGATTTGTGAATGAAGAACATGACTGAAGCACAGAATTTACAGCTGATATAAAATTAATTATTCGACCATTTCCCGTGTCAGTATAATATTTCCCTTCGATTGAATTATTCTTACATATTTTCATCATTCGATGCAAACCGTCACGAGAATAAAAATCGAGACGCTTTTCCTGACCTGAGCCGTTGAAGCGCTGTGTATGGACAATCACTTGTATGATTTAACGATTAGAAATGTCGAGGGGTCCAGTCTCCCAACTATATTAGATTTTCGGTTTCCCACTATACAAGCGGTCTAAACTAGGCCGCAGGCGCCGACGAGAAAACTGACGCTATTTAAGTCGAAAGTTCCAGAAGCCGTGACTGATATCTCACGCAACGAATTTAAATGTGAACAAGGCCATGATGCAACCGCGGGAATGAATCGTATCTGGTTCAGTGAAACATTATAAAGGGGAATTAAGTTTGAGATGTGTCCACAGGGAAGGATGTACCAGCAATTGAACTTGTTGGAGGGTAGAACATAATTTCAACCTGTTAACCCCAAGAAACTCAGGTCTTGTCTGCTTAGAGTGGCGTACTCGTACTCCAGTAGGATATGTCATTTAAATAGAAAAAAAGACACGATTCTGTCGGTCGCGCGAACTTTGCATTGAAACGATAAAATGGGTATTGAATGTAGTATGTACTACGGTCAGAGATGACGAGCCGATTGATGAGTGACGAACCGAAATTGGGCCTCCCCTTGAGTGCCATATGAAAGTGGGAGACGAGGGAATATATACGGTCAGCGTGGATCTTGAATTATTTGCAGATCAGCGTCAGCAAATCAGGGAGATTTTAAATAGGTATCAATCGGTATTGAGAGACCGACTAGGTGAACGGGGTTGATAAAACATGAGGTAAATTTATATCCATGCCAGATAAGAGTTTATAACGCTCTTAAGGGAAAGCTGATTAGTGCGCCAATCCTAATGTTGCTAGAACTGAATATATCGTTTATGTTGAGAACTGATTCGTCCGCCGCCATCTTAGGAGAAATTTTGCTACAGGAGCAAGAGTAGGTAAAGTAAAACATTGCTTATTTTAGTAGGAAATTGCTAAAACTACACTGTGAGATGTGTATTTGGCACTGATGTGGAGAATAGAACAATTTCACACCTGAACAAGGGTATTTTTGATAAGGAAGTTTGTAGAACACACTGGGTGTGCGATTGCTAGGGGAGATAACGAGTCGAGTTTTATTTGTAGTACTGGCGTTTTATTAGCGCGATAATTCAACCAGATCAAATTAGACTGTGAGAACACTACACTACAACGTTAAACCAGATTAAACCAAACCGCAAGAACTATGTTAAACTAGATTAGATCAAACTGCAAGCACACTACAATGTTAAACCAAACTGCAGGAACACTACAATGTTAAACCAGATTAGATCAAACTACAAGAACACTACAATGTTAAACTAGATTAGATCAAACTAACTGCAAGCACACTACAATGTTAAACTAGATTGGATCAAACTGCAAGCACACTACAATGTTAAACTAGATTAGATCAAATTGCAAGCACACTACAATGTTAAAAACTAGATTAGATCAAATTGCAAGCACACTACAATGTTAAACTAGATTAGATCAAACTGCAAGCACACTACAATGTTAAACTAGATTAGATCAAACTGCAAGCACACTACAATGTTAAACTAGATTAGATCAAACTGCAAGCACACTACAATGTTAAACTAGATTAGATCAAACTGCAAGCACACTACAATGTTAAACCAAACTGCAAGAACACTACAATGTGTGTCTGTGAGTGAGTGTGTGTGATTTAGATTTTTAAAGTAGCTTTAACAATTTTTCAGTCATATCGCTACGATGTCTGCAGAGTAACAGTTTATAATGATGTCCCGCATTTTGGCCTCATGCCGCAGACATGTAGCATGATGTCCCACCCAGTCACATTATCCTGACACCAGGCGACCAGTCCTAACACTAACCTCTTAATGCTGAGCGCCAAGCGAGGCAGTTGTTAGTACCATTTTTATAAGTCTTTGGTATGACTCTACCGGGGTTCGAACCCACGACCTCCCGCATCCGAGGCGGACACTCTAACCACTTGGCCACCGGAGCGGTAATCACTACAATGCTAAACTAGATTAGATCAAACTACAAGAACACTTGTAGCAACCTTGTTATAACAAATATCTTGCATATGTTACAAGGTTTGAATGATACAAAAGTGTGTTGAAAGCTGACTGATTCAAAATAGCATGCAAAATAATACAACTGTTGATTTTTTTTAACATAAAGCAAAAGATGTTGTGTAAATGTTTTAGAAACTGAGCATTGACATGTTACACTGAATGGTGACATGTTACACTGAATGGTGATAACAAACAGAAGCATCATAAATCCAGATATAAATGAATATTACAGGACGGCATGAATAAGGAATAAATTACGTAACGAATGTGATTAAATACAAAACGTTGTATTTGACGAAATTTAAAATACAGTTCGAAGATCCATTAAACTTTACAAGGTCAGTCTAGACGATTCATTTATAGAAAACAATAAAAGTTATAGTTAAAACATCATTGCGACTCGATATCTAAAGTAGCTGTCCTTGAATCAGCTAAAGGAATGGCAAAATTTGGCATCAATCTGAAATCATCCATACCCTTTATTTTGCAGTGGGGGAGGGTTATAAAGATGTTGCACATTGCTGATATTTAAAGTTGCCGTTTGTAAGTAATGTTGCCGTTTGTAAATAATGTCCTGCTTCCTTGTTAATAAAGCCGGTACCGGTAGACAATTTATGAAACGTAAAGTATTTTCTGGACGTTTCGTAACGTTTTAAATGGTTTACAGTGAGCAGTATTTAAGACGTCGTTTCGACCATCATGAATACAGTAATAAACTATTTCTGGAAACAAGTTAAAAGGTACAGTAGAAAACAAAATACACAAAACTGAAAGAATGGTTAATTAAACAATCTACCTCAGGGCTTTGCAGAGGATTTGGGGGCCCCGAGCATCATTCAGATTTTGCCCCCCCCCCCATAAATAAATAAATAGCCGATTATAAGAGGTCCAGCTTTCTTTTGTTACAAGGTCATTTTTCTTGCACTTTTTTTTGCAGATTCCTCAATGATATCATGGAAATCAAGTTTTTGCGCTAATTCCCACTCAATAATCAAAATGGCAAGATCACTAGTTCGTTCTTGTCCCATAGCTGAGCACAAGAAATTCTTGATGAGTTTCAATTTATTTAAAGAACGCTCACTTGAGGCAACTGTTACTGGTATTGAAGAGAAAATACGCAGCGCTATCACTACATTTCTGAAGAGTTCACCAAGCTTCAGTTCTGAAATCTTGTTCAACAAGTCAAATGGAGAAAGAGGTTTCTCACCAAAATTTGCTGCATGAATTTGTTTCAGATGAAGCAATTCTTCAGACAGTTCAGTTTCAGTTACGTCACATGAATATTTCTTCGAAAAATCAGAACAGGCACTCTTAATTTCATCTTCAGACTGTTTTTGATACTCCCACAAGAAAGAGAATGTAGCCAAGATTTTTTGAATGGCTGTGAAACGAACTGTAAGTCCAACAATAACTGAAACAATAATGTGATAAAAAAACAGTTCTCCGAAAAGTTGCCTCTTCTTCTGATTCCATTTCCGTTGAATCTGTGATATGTTCATCGCCTTCAACTTGTTCTCCTGCAAAATGTTTACGCTACACTTTCCGATGGATTGGAAATTCAGAACTGATTTTTGCAGAAACTGCCACTGTTTTGGCTTCTTTCAAAATTGTTGGCCAGTCATCCCGAACAGATTTGAGGTGACTGATCGATGCCTCAATATTATTCACCTCAACATTAATAGTTGCCTTTCTTGCCTGAATGACCTGGTTGCAGCGATCAATCAATGTGAGGACTTTCACCCAAATGCCTGCCATGAGAACACATTTGAAGGAGTTCATATATTTTATGGCACCCTTCACATCAGTTCGTGTTTTTGCAGTCAGATTCAAGTTCGGAATTTCTTCCAAAGAGGCAATGATTCCACACAAGTGATTAGAGAAGGGACGAATACTATCAAGTCTCTCAGTCCATCGCGTCCCAGATTGCCCATGAAGAGACACACCATGCAGCTTTTTTCGTAATATTTCCCAGCGTTGTGGACTAGCAGAGAAGATGGTATACACAGTTTGAACAATTCCAAAGAAGTTCTCAGCATCTGTGCAGCTTGAGGCAGCATTCAGTCCACACAAATTCAATGAATGACAGCCACATGGTGAGAATATAGAAAGTGGGTTCTTTTTTAGGAAAATTGCTTGAACATCTTTGTACTTTCCTGACATGTTGGCCCCATTGTCATAGCCTTGGCCACGGCAGTCCTCAAAGCGAATTTTCAAAGTTTCCAAAGTCTCCAGGACTAATCTTGCAATATCAGATCAAATCTTTTTTGTACAGTCTGCAAAGATCAAAAACCGCTCTTCGATGGAAAATTTTCCAAGTTCTTCATGTACGTATCGTACGACAAAAGTAGTTTGTTCAGTATGACTCACATCAGGGGTGGCATCAACCATAATTGAAAAATACTTTGCAGATTCACACTCTTCTACGATTCGTCTCCGAACTTCAGCAGCACAAAGTCCAATGAATTCATTTTGAGAACGATTTGAGAGATAATGCGCTTGAAGCCTTTGACCCTTATCCTGTGACCGTTAACTTTCATCACATGTTCCTTGAGAATTGGATCATAATGCGAAATCAGTTCTAGCAATCCTAAGAAATTTCCATTATGAGGATCTCCAATAATGTCGGACTTTACGCGAAAAGCCAATCCACGTTCACTAAGAAACAGAACCACATCCAAGATTCGTTCTAGAATTTTTCTCCATGTAGCTGCTTCGATGAGGATTTGGCGATCCAGAAAATATTCAATTGACCGATCATTCTTCACTCGAACTTCTAATTCACGCCACTGAATGTAGCATTGTTTATGGGCTTTTGAATGCTCATGCTCAGGAATACGATTGATAAGATTCCTCCATTTCTTTCCAGGTCCCCATCCTTCCGTCATTGCAAGTGATGAAGTCAAGCGTTGAACCTGACTTTCAGGTGAAAATAATCGACATGGCAGACAAAATAGTGCCATCTTTGCTCGGCTAAATACAAGCCAATCTCCCGAAAATGGTTCCCCATTTGGCATTTTGCCTTTCAAAACAGACATTGGAAATATGTGATTTCCAATATCTTTTGGCAGCTCCAGTGGAAAGGAAATGTGACCAGCCTTGACAAAATTTTCCAGCTGAGTGGGTAAGAATGTTTCAGTTTCAAATTCCCCTATGTCAAATGGCTGCAACAAAACTGCTCCAGTTGGCCTTGCAGAAGTATTATCACTCTCACCAATTTCAGTGATTTGACTGTCCTCAAAAATGGCTGGTGCACTTGTACTGTCACTGTCAGCACTGTTACCAGTAACAGATGCACCTGCACTTTGGCTTTTTGTTGAACTTCCTAAGTCATGACCAGTGGTATCAGCTTCTAAACTCTCTACAGCTGCTGGAACAAAAGACTGGATGTCAGGGTCATCTTCTTTCTGAGTTGATGATCTACTGGAAGGGGCATCTGAGGTCTTGTGAGTCGTCGTAATTCCAACATCAAATAAGGTTTGCCTCCCTTTTTACAGAGCTGCTTTATTTGCTTTGCTAATTTTTAGCTTTGACGCACCTGATGGATATGTGCGTTTCATTTCAATTCTTTCCACGTACTATGCAATGCTTTGACGACTTCAGTGGTATATCTTCCAACTACAAAAGTAACGTACTGAAATGCAGTACTTGCTGAGTACTACTGCAGTACTACTGAATCTTCAACCAAAGCACTCATTTCTCAGCAGTATTTCCATATTTCCGTTTTTAAATACGGTACACGTGAATTATTTTCAATTTGGAAGACATCGGCAGATCACCGCTCACAGATCCTTTACATGCAAATTATATGCCTGACGAAGAGAAAGTGACGAACTGACGAAGTCATATAAAACTCACGTCAGTCAAGTGAGTCGCATTACCGGTAGAAACTATATAGTAGGATGATTCAACCCGTCATCCCACTTCTTTTTTTTATTTTTTTATTTTTTCTTTTTTTTCTTGTCTCACAATGTCATTAGTTTTTTTGGTACTTCGTGCTGTAGTGCATGTTATAACTGGTTCTCTTTGTTTAGAAAAAAAAACAAAAAATCACGCAAGCTTTCGGCAGGCAGAATTTGCCGTGTTTGACTGCAAATTGCTCGGGTATCTCGGCCTCTGTACGGCCCTGATCTACCTACATATCACACAAGCATAAAGGTCCATATAAATCGCATAGATGACTAAGATAAGCATTGCTGATATGAAAATAAAACGATGGATAAAAATACACTTTGATAGTGATAGATAGACTTGGTCTGAGAAAGTAAAAACTTAAAAGGGAGATGACATACAAAATGCTTTCTGAGCAGAATTTTATTGATTTGACGTACGCAAAAGAAAAGCAGTCAATACAATACGTAATTCATATACAATACGATGTTGCATAAATGAATAAAGAAATGAATGAAAATGGCGATAGAAACCTGTGTACACATAAATACTGGGTGGGAGGGAGAACTAGAAGAGAACAAACTCAGAAAGATAAATCCTGAAAAGATACAGTTAAAAGGATATGTTGGAAAAGTAAAACACCAGATACTTTGTCAGCTTATTCAGACAAAATAAACGCATCTGAATTATAAACGTTTAACAGAACTCTGCCGACTAAATTATGGAAGTTATTGACTCGAAATTAAACCAGAAAATGTGTTAACGTTTTACCAAAGCAATTTTATGGATAAAATAAAACGCATCATACGTCAATAGACATTACACTAGTTGAAGCGAACAAGGAAGGAAACAGACCAAGAGCATGGATCAACCTATTCGTTTCTTTTTTTTATTACAGCTTATGCATTTGAAACTTGTAAGTTAACAATTGAGTGAAACAGTCAGAATTTTAAAATGTTTGAAAAGGGTTACCTTCCAAACTTTAAGGAGGAAATATTATAAACGAGGCAAGTAATAATAGCTGATCCGATGTTTTTGCCAGCATGAAGATTTAAAGGTAGAGGCAACTGATATTAAAGTTTGACGAACAAAACTGATGACATATACAAAGTTGAGAAGACTTCAAAGGCTATGA
This sequence comes from Megalonaias nervosa, assembly GCA_016617855.1. Lineage (NCBI taxonomy): Eukaryota > Metazoa > Mollusca > Bivalvia > Unionida > Unionidae > Megalonaias > Megalonaias nervosa. The sequence continues at coordinate 23,021 of JAECUM010039222.1, forward strand.
GAATAAAAGGTTTAAAAACGTATATCCTAGTGAAATGGAAATTATATGATGACTTGTTTAACAAATGCCAGCAGAAAACGACGTTTTCTCAGATGACCAGTTTCTAGAATGTAACAATGCAGAAAATGACTGCATTATAAATTGAAATAATTAAAACATACACTTCTTATGAATTTGCATCAATCACAAAATAAGCCGGAAAAAGAAAATATGTCGAAAAACATACAGTTCCACAGCAAAGTGATACACATGAAAAATGTGACAAGGCGTCTACTTGTAGGCAATGTCTAGTTTGGCAATAGCTGACCTCAGAGAAGAAATTAAAAGACTAACGTTAAAAGATGTGATGTTTATTTAAACAATATCTCAAAAAATTGGAATAAGAAATACAGTGTAAATGACTGCAAGCTAGTCGATGAAACTGTGAATAAGACAAACAGGCAACTATTTCATATAAATGTTGATAAGGACATTTAAAGTTCATTTAAATTCATTAAAAGTATGTATAAAAAGCAATTCAAGCAAATATTCAATCAAATGTAGATTTTTTTCCTGCAGAGAATACTTCTCATCTGCAATTTTTATACATCCATAAAACCTGCAATCTCAAGAGATTACCGTAAAATTAATAAAAATCAGTTAATATGGGAAGATCCTTCTCTATTAGAAGTCAAAACAGTACTCGTTACATTGAACGCATCTGTAAAGATTCTAATATTTCGTGTACAAAGAACTTTCATCTGGTAGTAAATTAAATTATACTGCTGAAAATAATTGGTGCAAGTATATTCAGTGGAGTTACACTAATGGTGTACTCTCTAGAGGAGATGACAATTCCTGTAAAATGTTGCAGCAGCAACCGAAAATGAAACTAAAGAATAAATGTAGAACCGAAGTATAAAATACCAGAGATGCAAAGGTTATGTAAAAGAAACGAGATGATTCCGGTATTAATGTGGAGGAAATTAAAAGATTGGAGAAAATTAAAAAAGAATTGCATGTGAATGTGGAAATATATTAAATAAAGGTTCTATCTATGCTTGCATTAAACGAGTCAATTCAATATGAAATATAAGTGACCATTGTTGAACATAGTATTTTTTTAGTTAGTAAAACTAAACTTTGTGCTTGGGGAATGGACTTTGAGATTTAAAGAAAAAGAAAGAAAGAAACCTCAAAGAGTATCTTACCCTTGGTCTCAAATCAATCCAAGATGTTGAAAAATATATTTGACGAGATAAATATTTGCAATAATTAAATTCAATTATTCACACAGTAACCTTTAAACATATTTAAGTAACTATACCATAATAAAAGATACAGAGCAGTGTGGCAGAACCATCTAACTAGGCAATGTGGATAGCAATATCTGGTTTTGAGATTTGCCCGTTTATGGTTGTAATTCAAATATATAGCATTCTTTGAACGAATTTTCTTACGTAATGTTCTGTTTAAATCTCAGAAGCTCATAGCGAACCGATAGTTTTATCTCAATATCCGTGTGGGAGATCTAAGTAGTAATGTCATGTATATAAGCATGCCAGTCTATATATATGAGAATCAACATCCAGTTCTTTGTTAGGCCAAGGAATTTTGTACTGCTTGAGTCGCTGCACTATACACTGTACTACTACATTATATATTAATATGTTTCATAAAGTAATAATTTATGTAATTTATGAGTGGTTTTGGGGTGTTCTCGTATTCCATGCACAAGATGGTAATAGCAATTTAGGAAACTGACAGGCGTTTTTTTGTGTTCTCATGTAGTGACACGAGAATATATGTACTAAACAATTTATGAATTATAAAAGGACCCACCCACCCACCCACCCCTCTCTCTCTCTCTCTCTCTCTCTCACACACACACACACACACACACACACACACACACACACACAAAGGGTATTGTAGAAACATTCTTTTCTAAACACCGCATGCATTTATTTTGAAAACCTTGCAAGTGTTACGACACTTCACAATCTCTTTACTTGATTTCTCTGCCATTGTCATTTTAGAAAACCGTATAGACTGTTAAGTTTTACCCCGATCCCTTCCTTATATCAGTCCAAGGACATGACTAATGAACGCGTCATTCATTACGATGCTGAATTTCAAGACGCAAGAGGATTATAATAATGAATTACATTGTACGATCAATATTACCATTTATATTAGCTACGTCAATTTTCTCTTCGGAACTCAAATAGCATTAAGTATCTAGGGTCTATACATCACTTGAAAATGTAGAGGAAGCTTATAAAGGTGCCCGTTAATTGGTTTCTCCTCTGAGACTTCACAAATGTGACCAGAAATAGAATAGTTTAATATATAATATTCTCTCTCTCTCTCTCTCTCTCTCTCTCTCTCTCTCTGCGTCTGATTCTTTAAACGTTGGAAATTATGATCTTTGGTCTTACAAGTTGTTGTCTTGGTACATACATACATTCATACATACATACATACATACATACATACATACATACATGCAACATACATACATATAAAATAGTCTGAAATGAAAATAAATTATCCAATGTAATAATCTGAAGAAAATATGTGAACATAGTTTTATAACTTGTTGTTTAGTATAGCAATTGCATTTACCACCCGTATAATGTAAGTTTTATGCGATGAAATAAAGTATGTACCTTTCTCATTCAAAATCATTTTATTCGCATTATATTTTAGTAGACACTTTTTCTTGACGTCGTTTGTTTGTATTTAGATTGGAACCAAGCACCTACTCATTTTCTTGTTCTACACAGTTGCACTATGATCGTCCCTGCGATAGATACATGTGAACTCCAAATAACATGAATATTTACATTATCTTCTTATGATATTTATCACAAGGCACGAAAACGTCATGAACTCACAGTGACCTGTGCAAACCGTACCCCATCCAGTAGCAGTATACGTACCTGGAAATATATAACCATCCCTGCAATTGCGATACTGGAACCACTACGACATCAATGATTTTTTTCCCACACAGGGATGAGAAGACGGCGTTTTTTGTATCACATGCCTTAATCTGGGAGAAAAATTGCGACTTCAATTGTCGACTGTGTACGTTGCTGAATCACCAATATATTTATATAAACTTCTTCCCTATATACTGGGATGTATTACATAGTTGGCGGGGTATTGCTCTCACTCTGATCGTTTGCACCTCACTAGACTAGTCGATGTGAGAATATGCTGTAATTGTTATTTGGGCAGACATTCCAAGCCCAGTCTACAGTCAATAATGGTTGTCCAACCTTTTATTTATACCTCGGCACTCCGAATGTCTGAAGGGTGTATTTCAAGAAGTTCCTTAAGTTTGCGTAAAGTAGATCTAAAAATCTGATGGACCATCTCGTATGTGCCAAAATAACTTCAAATAAGACCATAGGTTCAGGCACATGTTGATGCAAAGAAGCGTTGCCTAAATTTAAAGCATACGCCCAAGTCTAAATTGTTAAGAAGTTCAATGACAGGAGTTAGCTTCACCATCAATCAGAAGTTAGGGTACTGAATCATAAATATATATATTATCTTCTAACAGGCATCATCTCTGCCATCTAATATTGTTGAGGAAACCCTATATTTCAGAAGACGAATGAATAACCACACGTGTCGCATTTGCAACAGAATCAACGTGAAACTCGTAAACCACAACAACTCGACTAGGCATTCTGTCGAGTCCTTTGAGTAAGGCCGTATCATCCAGTAGGCACTGTGCATTGGCCCTACGAAACCATGTTACTGAAAAGTGTACAAACAAAGAGCAGAGTCATGACAGTGTCGATCGTTTTATTATAGAAGTGCCTTGGGCCCTCAAGGACCTTAACCCGACCCTGTCCTCGAGATGCTACTGAGAAAATCGAATCTGGGGAAGACCAATATCGAACGCACTCATAAAGAATGATACTGGATATTACAAATGAAACTCGATGGGTGTTCAGTCTAAGTGAAAATATCTAACCTACCTAATGCACCTTATCAAAACAATAGACAGTCATGAGATTATCAGACGTAAGCAATTTTTGGGGATAGTTCTTATCAAGCAAATATTCAAAAACTCTTTACATGTGTTAGAGTTGTTGTTGTTGTTGCTTTTCTTCTTCTTCTTCTTCTTCTTATTATTATTATTATTATTGTCACGTTTGCTAAGCCCCAACTATAAAGTCAAGTATAAGCTATAATCTACCTGTCTTGGGAATATTACCACGGCCATGTGTTTGATGTCTAAAGATTTCCGCGGGGCTAGTGTTGAACTCTTGCGCAAGGTTACCTGACCAACCGGAGACCGGAAATTTAAATCGGCAAAGGCGATAGATCGCGTGACTTTACAAAGACTTGCAGTTATCACACCTATGTGTTAAAGATTAGTCCAAAGATCAAAAGGAAGTCCACATGGTGAACGGGGCGTATTCTTATCCGTCCCCACGTAGACAGACAGCGAGAGGGACATTGCCCGCTAAGTTTGATTGGATCGGGTCACAGCGATATCCATTCAGAATTGCGATAGATGTTGTGATTACAATTCAGACCGGAATGATACTTTCAGGACTCGTAAGAGGAAATTTAGTATTCGCCTGAAAGGATTGCAGATCAACAGGGCTTACTCCGAGAGAGAGAGAGAAGCCACTCGTAATTTGGCGGCAAAACTTAGAGGTAGATTCTAAGGAAAGACAAAGCTAAGAAAGGGTCAGTAAGTTATTTGCTCGATTTTTGCTGAATATTACGGCATCATAATTGTAATTATTTGTAGTAGGTATACTTAATTACTCGGATCGTTTAGGATGTAGAATTACCTTTGTAGTGTTTCATTTACATACGTATTTGAGAAATGGACTTGAGCCTACGTAGAGAATTATTAGATGCGAGGCGGGATTATGTAGATTGTTAACTTGTGGTCAGAATTAATTTTGTAATTCTCTACTAGGTTACTTCGTAGTAAACCAGTGCATTTATTAACGCGTTATGTTAGAGTTTACACATGCTTGAATTGTGAATTTGGAATGGTTGAAGTATGTAAGATTAGTTACTATGGACGTATGAATATATCAGAACATGGATATCTGAATATTTGCATACTTTGTATGAGCTGTAAGGTAAAGAAATGCGTCTGATTATTGTGATATTGTTTAGTATAACGGGATTAGGAATATGTACTGATGTGACGGAATGTATTGATGTATGTATAAGAAGTAATTGATACCGTGCTGTATTATGACGTTTGTTATACCATGCAAGAACACATCGGTATCTCGATGTGAACGAATGAGTGGTCGAAGAAATTTAATAGCCGTTATCTGATGATAGGCTGTGTGTAGTGTGAGATGAGAGGGCTAAGGAAAAAGATAGTACCCTCCTTGTGTTTTCACAGGAAGCTTTTTAGGGGACACAGAACTTCGGGTTCCATTGTGTCCCAAGTCTTCAATAGTTGGAGACGGAATTGAGGCTGTAGCCGAGACAGTCGAAGTCGACAGAAGAGTAGTCGTGGTAGAGAAAGTGGAGGAGGAGGAGAAGGAGTCTAGAGAGAGTGGAGGAGGAGAAGAAGTCAAGAGAAAGTCGAGGAGGAGGAGGAGGAGGAGAAGAAATTTGGAGAACGGTCGAGGAGGAAGGGGAGAAGGAAGTGGCAGAAATAAGAGAGAGAAAGGATACAACAGATGAGTAGAAATACAGGGACAGATGGAAATTAATCTCACACTGCTAATCAAGTGATGTAATAGGCTTATTAAAGGGTCGAGCAGAAGGAGTGTAATTGGAAATTTGAGTCATTTGATTATTTAACTGTTATTAAATTGTTATTCATCGAATCTCAACCTTTTTGTATATTTAACCATCTAACCGTCGGCATTGCTGACTGGGGTCTCGGAGCTTTACATCTATCTTTCACTAAATTTTACTTCCAACAAAATAGAGCTTGGGTGGGACTTCTGTAATAGTTTAAATAAACGTTGGGAGCACCCCACCTCTTCCATAACAATCATCACAATAATTATTATTATTACTATTATTATTATTATTGTTGTTATTATTATTATTATTATTATTATTATTAACTCTTGCCCATTATCCCGCTTCAGCGTGTCCCTGACATATGTCCTTAGTACCTCCATGCACAACTATGCACTATAATCCCTTCTTTCACTTTTTATGCAATTATGTTGAGCTAATGACAGCGTAATATAGATATCTGATTTAAGATCCTTATTAATGTTGTTCTTCTTTGTTTCTTTTATTTTGTTTATTTTCCCCGTCATTAAAACGTGTATTAGTCAAGACTTTCTCTTGGTTTTTTTTGTGTTCGTGTTTGTTTTGTGGATGTAAATTGATTATTCCCCTGGCGAAGAACTTGTTTAGTTCGAAAAGTTGGGAAAATGTTTTGCATTTGCGTCATTATCAATATTTGTCTCAATTGTTTCATTTTGAAGCGTCTTTATAGAGCTCTAATTTATTGGGTTTAAAGGTGTCCAAATGTTATTAATAATAATTTGTACAAAATGGATAATTAGCACCGTATTCTCAACAATAGAAAAACATATTCTAATTGGACATGTGTGTAAACGAAAATATCACATTATAAAAATAGGGCTTAATTGAAATTGTGTTTCTCGAAGAAGTTCCGTCCCCTCCCACCACCCTTTTTTTCAATAATCTTGCCGATGATGTTCCCATCGAAAAGTATTCATAATATAGGTCGATTTTCCATTGTCTACTCCAGCTTTTGTATTGTATTTTTCTCTTTTACGTTCTGTTCACTTCAATAGTATCACTTCGCAATCAATAATCCTTGAAACTAAAGTGACATTTTGCCCGCGGCTATCAACGATAACTCCATAAGACTTATCGATATTTTATTATAGTGACCGTAGTTACTGGAGAGATGAGATTACACAGAATTTCATTCCTATACGGATAAACAAATTATAATGGTGATCAAATATTGTTTTGTCTGGGAACCAAATGTTTGCAAAGCTACCGAAGCAAATGTAATTATCAAGACAGCCTCAGTCTCGGATAGAGAAATATTTCTTATTGAATTTTCAGACAAAACTTTGTTCTCCTCGAAAAGCACGTGTTGGGGTACAAAGCCCTTAAGCAATATATAAGATTGCTCTTACACCTGATAACCATCCTGCTTGGCACAGGAAGCAAAAGAATTCTGAAATTCTCTGCTACCGTTTCGTTACTGTCCTTCGTGTTCAAGAGGGTTGTCATCAGAGTAAACACCGACATTGTATTAAAATGTACCAGTTGGGGCTGTTTTACTATTCGTACCAAATTGGTGGAGTAAGCTGGCAAAGGTCACGTCGATACTCTTTGCTCATGGGGTGTTTAAAACGCAAGCTCAGTGCACAAGAGTTTGACAACAAAAGGCGAGATATTTTCCTCTTTCTCTTGAATATCGCAATAGCAGAGATAAGCATGCCTTGCTCATTAACTTGATACATCATATAAAATCAAAAGTATTCTATGATGACACATAGTTTGAATTATTCTTAATTATTTTTAGTAAAGACCGAAAATGTTTTGAAAAATTATTGAAATAAAAATTAAATGATACAGTTTTTATTTATATATGATATACAGTGGCAGTCTGAGAGGTGACTGACATTTGGCCTGAATGTCCGATAAGCTGTCATTGCGCCTGTAAGTTATGGGAGTCCATATGTATCGACAACAGTAAGGGTTTCAAGGACATGCTCCAAATATTACCATGCCGGCAGATGCTAACATATCACCATGTAAAGTAATAGAAAAAGCAAGACGATGTAAAGATTCAGATCGAAGCCTTTTCATTGGCATTTTAATCTTTCAAGTAATTACCTATAACTTTTATCACCTGTGCAAAGAGGTGGTTTGATTGAACAGAAAGGTGTGTACGAATGTGTTTTTGCGTGTGTGAAAATGACAGTTGAGAAAATCGAAATTCAGTAGCTCTACCATTCCATAAAAAGTATCAATAAACGAAATCAACATAGTCTACATGAAGCGAGCGCGGTACCTGTTTACAGAGGTACTTTCTTTTTGGTGGTACAATACAACGGTACTTTTTCACTGTACCGGTGCCTCGGTAGTTTCCATCAATATGGAATGTACGGACATTCCCGATGAATCTTGTTACGACTTTAATGATTATCTCTTTTTATAAAAAACCGTTGAATCTGTCACAAATTAAAGGTTACTACGACAAATAGACTTATATTTATGATCCTTTAATCGCATATTTGACACGTGTCAACGCGGTGGCCAAATGGAATATTGTGAAACGTATTCGGGTCAAATCCCAAATTATTTTGGATTTTAAAGAAATTTAATAAACCACATGTCATGTTTTAGTTATTTACTAGCTTATTGGAATGTTTTAAGTATATTTATTCCGTTTTGAGACTGCGAATCATCCTAAGATTTTCAGGAGCGGAGTGTTTTCTGTCTGAACTTTACGTAATTCCTCAAGTCCACTAAATATTTTCTCGTTTGTTGAGTAAATGTGTTTTAAATTTATTGTCCCTTTTAATAAATATCTTGCCGGGTGTTGGCATCTACTCAAAGTTTCCTTGTTTATTGTATCAATAATATCACTAGAAGTTATTTGCTGGCTTCAGTATGAACACTTCCTGTTCTTATCAATAGGCCCTCTGATGTCAGCACTATGTCTTTCACAGCATTAGCTATGGCGTAAGCTCAAGCGTCCCACTTTAGTTACAGCTAATAGATTATAACTAATACAGCAATTAACATACACATAGCCAATTCATCTACTATAAGGTACTGGCCGTTTAATTTTCGAGGTGGTGGACTGTGATTTACTTTTGAGCTGAAATATCCAAGATAATGTATATTTTTCCAAATAATGCATATAATACGGTGGTATCTTGCTATAAATCTCAGCCAGATATTTTTCCGGCAACGAAAAGACGGAAATTAAACAGAAGAGCAGTCAGACCCTGTCCCAGAACATCGAAATGTTGGTTAGTAGTGCGGTATGTTCAGAAATACCCATCTCTCGTTTACACCCCTCCATTTTAACATAGCCTACATACTTCCCATTTCAACAACATAGCCTACATACTTCCCATTTCAACAACATAGCCTACATACGTATTATTTCAACAGTCTACATACTTCCCATCTCAACAACATAGTCTACCTACTTCCCATTTCAACAACATAGCCTACATACTTATTATTTCAACAGTTTACATACTTTCCATTTCAACAACATAGCCTACATACTTCCCATTTCAACAACATACCCTACATACTTATTATTTCAACAGTCTACATATTTCCCATTTCAACAACATAGCCTACATACTTATTATTTCAACAGTCTACATACTTCCCATTTCAACAACATAGTCCACATACTTCCCATTTCAACATACTTCCCATTTCAACAACATAGGCTACATACTTCCCATTTCAACAACATAGCCTACATACTTCCCATTTCAACAACATAGGCTACATACTTCCCATTTCAACACCATAGCCTACATACTTCCCATTTCAACATACTTCCCATTTCAGCAACATAGCCAACATACTCCCCATTTCAACAACATAGTCCACATACTTCCCATTTCAACAACATAGTCCACGTACTCCCCATTTCAACAACATAGTCCACATACTTCCCATTTCAACAACATAGCCTACATACTACCCATTTCAACAACATAGTCCACATACTCCCCATTTCAACAACATAGTCCACATACTTCCCACTTCAGCAACATAGCCTACATACTTCCCATTTCAACAACATAGCCTACATACTTCCCACTTCAACAACATAGTCCACATACTTCCCATTTCAACAGTCTACCTACTTCCCATTTCAACAACATAGTCCACATACTTCCCATTTCAACAGCCTACATACTTCCCATTTTAACAACATAGACTACATACTTCTCATTTTAACAACATAGACTACATACTTCCCATTTCAACAACATGGTCCACATACTTCCCATTTCAACAGCCTACATACTTCCCATTTTAACAACATAGCCTACATACTTCCCATTTTAACAACATAGACTACATACTTCCCATTTCAACAACATAGTCCACATACTTCCCATTTCAACAACATAGCCAACATACTTATTATTTCAACAGTCTGCATACTTCCCATTTCAACAACATAGTCCACATACTTATTATTTCAACAGCCTACATATTTCCCATTTCATCAATATAGTACAGACACTTCCATCATTTATTCACATAATTTCAGCAAATAAACTATATCCAAACGTTAACTACACATAGCACTGTGATCAGTGACTGTTATCGAAAGTTGCTGGATACGATCATAATGGCTTACATTGGTAATAACTCCTTCCCTTTCTCATGCACAAAATTTGTAGATATATTATTATGTATATTCAGTTTGTATTATTGTTTGCTTTTCTTAATGATTGGATGTTAGGTATATCTATATTTTGTACTTGACCTTGTCAAAAATGAAGTTCATGTTGTACCTCGCCAACAACATTTATTTTGTAAACAACATAATACAAAGCTAAAGATTTCTTTATGATTGTGGATTAAATATTCAGATCATTTTTGATGGTAAATATGTCTGTATTCTTGGATCTGGCCTTAGAAACCTCTAGAATGGAAAATTCCATTAAGCTGACGGAGTATTTCCAGAAAATTGTAATTATGACCTAGATCAAATAGAAGGGTATATAATCATGTTTCCTTGAAAAATTATTCATTCTTGCCTTAACATCTGAAGTAGAATCAGCCCTATTGTTGTGTTCAGTTTTTCATTTGAATTGATTTATTTATTCAAATTATTATTCATTGGAATTACAAAGTGCTCAATAATATTCTTGGATTGGAACATTAATTTGGAATTATAGTGAATGCTGACAAGGACATTTTGGATAATAGTATTGCGATGCATCACAAGACTGTTAACACATCATCACACTCCAGGCCAATGGCACGTCCGAGACTGCACACACACACACACACACACACACACACACACACACACACACTATATATATATATATATATATAGTGTGTGTGTGTGTGTGTGTGTGTGTGTGTGTGTGTGTGTGTGTGTGTGTGTGTGTGTGTTATAGTTATCTCTCAAATAAGATATTGTAACGTGCTCGCCCAAGTTTACTTTTCAGCGCAAGCTCACTTACATTTAGAAAGTTACTTCCTCTTTCAGGAATTCAGCAATCCTGTACTCGACTTGACTTGGTTGCAATACAATGATGTGATAAATATAAAGTAGTCTGATAGCATAAGAAGTTCCCGTAGAAATTATGGCTGTTATATTAACTGCTTATGTGTTAAGTAACTGTTTATCTATCCAGGTATATAGACAACAGAAACTCTGAATGAGAAAAAAATAAGGATTTATTCAAGTCCTAACATTTATCATGAAATAAATTAATGTAACAGAATTTACATGTTCTCTTCTTACGCTCAGTCTGTTTCATGACATGTCACAACTACTAACAGTCTCGGCAATTTGTATTAAATAACAGTAGTAATTACACACAATTCACCATTTAAACTTTAAGAATATTCAAAGAAGGAACGATAGAGTCATACAGATGTAATGAAATTATGAGGTTATTGGTTTTCGTTGACTCGTGGAATGGTCCTCTTTAACTGCACAAATAAACCAGCTCGAAAGATTAATTCGTTGTGAAGAGAAACCAGACTGATAAGAACCGGATGCAGTTTTGGTCGAAAACTGGCACTTGCGCACGACGCCCCTATTTATGCGTTTCTGTTGCACTACATCAAAATAATGCAAATTTCTAACAGGGATTCAGGACACAATAAATATTAACTACTGCCAAAACACTGCGATTTAATACAAATACTGAATGCTAATTATATTATTCCAAATGTAAGATAATATAAATATTTGACCAAAAAGAAAATCCTTGTGACAGTAGACACTGGCCTTTAAATGAAATTGGTGGTGCGGAAAATTTGGGACATAAACAATAACCTTGCAGGAGACGGTAAGTAGATTGTTTTATTGTTAAGCAGAACTTATTTCATGTAAAAACTCATTAACTGTTCAACTATGCTTGCATATCTCACAAACATGAGGTGCCACCAATGTACAATCTGCTTCAAAACAAAGATGGCGGACACTGTAAATTAAATGTATGAGGTCAAATATAGCATAGAATAAAGCTCGTTTGAAAATCATACAGAACATTCTGTGGCCAAACATCGTACTGAACATGGTCTTAAAATACCCATCTGCATAAGAACTTGCAATCGGAGGAGCAGCAGAAAGGGTGAACAGACCATCTTGCTGGAGACTTTATTTGCGAGAACTAAAGCTTCGTACGAAAATGAAATTACAAGGTCAGTAACACCAAACCAAAACCTCTAACCGATCGAGAGTCTCTCTAAATTGGGTTAGCTCATTCTGTTACTTTATCTTCGAGCTTGTTTTCATTCTTATGGCGTGTTCGTTTACTCTTCGGTCACTCACTGTTGGTCGTCACCCTCTCTGCTGCTGTGGTGTCAACCAAAAATTTTATAGAGAACTATACGATATCGTGACCGACGGTCATGTAAATTTATTATCTGGTGTCAAAGAAGCTCCGAATCCCTTGTATATTAACTTAATTTTTTTATGATATTTGTTAACACAATTAAAATGCTACTATGTAACTAATATACAATGATTGGAGAATGTTACACAGCTAGATTAGCTCGAGAGCGACTAGAGGCAATTAAGAAATATCTCCCCGTTCGTGATGCTGTCAAGCAGAAACTACAGGCTCCTCAGGAGTCTCAGGTGGAATTTGCAGAAGGTACAGAACAGTTATTTAAACCAATTGTCGAACCAACAAAGAAAATTGTTACAGCAACTGAGGCGACACAAAAAGCACTTGAGACATTGCCTGTTGATATTGCTAGCCGTCTTCAACCTCCTCAACCACCACCCGGACAACCTCCTCAACAACCACCTGAACTTCGACCACGACCTCTGCTAAGAGCCAGAATTAACATCATAAATAAATGTATGCCGGAAGGTATTGCCGCTATCAGGTACCCAGACCAAGTACTTGATATTGCCGCGTTTGGGTATTATAATAGAAATAAGTATGTAAAACCAGAACTTATAAAAAATATGAGATCTGCCGATTGGATTAGAGATGTATATTGCATCGCTACTAATACTCAGCAAATCAAATCTGATGATGATGTTAATAATTTTAACGCCTTTAACCAGGCAGTAGATAAGTATGCTAGACATACAAGGCAGGATAGGAGACAAAAAGAAGAAGAAATTAAGTCAAAATTTGAAGAAGATAAACCAAAGAGGAAATTACATTCACCAGGGAGGGAATTTTCACCAAGGAGGGAATCGCGTTCACCAAGTAAGAAAGAAACAACTGGAAGTGGTCTTATTACTCCATGTCCTCATAACGTTCTTGCTAAAAGTTTTAATCGGTGGAAAACGAGCAGGTAATAATTCCTTAGAAATAATTAATGAAGCAGCTGATATTTGTCAGAGATTATTTACAGGCGGTATCATGGACATTAATGTTTATCAGTCCCTCATCGATGAAATCGTAGATGATTATTACCTCAGCCATTAAAGGCAACGATTAGATGCAGTGAATAAAATAAGATGATAATACACAATGCTCAACGTGCCCCGGCATTGGTGAGGGTGATAAATTCGCGATTACCTATTATAAAGCAATACGGGGATGGACTTGGTGATGTTATTCAGGGTCTATTTAGAAGGATAGCCCCTAAAGCAATACCAATTGCAAAGCAACTGGGAATGAAAGCTATTGACGTTGTTCGTGAAAAAGGTATTTGTGTTGTTGGTGATGTTGCTAGCAAAGCATTCTCAGCAATCAAGGATAGACTAGCACGATTAATACGACGAAAACCTCAGCCAGTAAAATTACCCAGCACTGAAGTGATGCCTGCAAATGTTAGTAAAATAATAAATCAAGCTGCGAATCAAAAACTGGCAGAGTTAGCTGGTGTACCCCTATCAGAAAAAGAAATAAATATAACTGCAGGTTTAATAGCTGGAAGTGGTCTTCGTGTTAGACGATAGCAATTATAATAAAGATATTTAAACGCACATCTGATCCCGCACTTGACATGGACGCACCAGTTCTCAAGGATGAGTCTGTGCGCGATTATCAGTATTATTCTTATGACGTACGACAGCCAAATCAGCGTGGGCGAAATGAGCTGCAAGTTCAGGATACAAGCAGATATTTCTTACCCGCTGAAACATTTATTGACGTAGAAGGCGAAATTTTAAAAACAGATAATACTGAATATTTAGCTGATGTTATAGTTGGTTTTGTTAATAATGGCATTACGGCGTTGTTCGACAGTGCTACGTATATTATCGACGGAAGACACATTGAATCGATTCAGAAAGACTTCGACGTTGCCACAGCGATGTTGGGTCTCGCAAGATACAGCGACGATTACTCAAGATCAGTTGGTCCGTCAATGATGTTTGTGAAAGATACTTCTAACCACCCTGAGAACAGACAGTACAATATAAGACCACCAAAAAACTTCGCCGATGCCGCTGAAGTTGATGTGTGGCCGGTGGTTCATGGTGCTAATCCAGAATTCAATTTAGGATTCGCAGCACGTCGATCAATGCTGAAAGATGGAAGTACAAGATTTTCATGTGTAATTCCAGTGTCACATATCTTTGGATTTTGTAGAAATGTCAGGAAGGTTATTTTCGGAGCCAAGCATACAGTTGTACTCGTACGAAAGGCTACAGATGATGATGCAATATGGCGACCTGCTGCTGTTGTTGATGTTGGTAAAGTAATACTGACAAAACTTTCGTTGTGGATGCCAGTAATGACTCCAACAATTCCTGAAGAAGAACGTTTACTCTCTTTTATGAATCAAGGTGGTAAATCAATGTTATCATGGTTGACGATGACCACAGATAGTGTTCAAAGTACAATTAATGGTTTATTTACGTGGCAGATAGCATCACAGCAAGGTATCTTTGCACCGCGACATATATTTGTTGTTTTCCAAGATGCTGCACGAGTAAACTGACAAACACAAAGTATAATGATATTTGACAAATTCGGTGTTTCTGAGGTTTCACTGAGAATAAATGGACATCAAGAACCAGCTGAGGATATATTATTAGATTTTGATCAAAATCATGTAGCACGTGTTTATCATCGGTTGATGACAGTCATGGGGCGTGATGAGAATGTTGATTCTGGTTTACAAATATCACGGCTAGATTTTACAACGCTATATCCGATCTACTACTTTTCGCTGGAACATCTTGATTTATTTAGACAATCTGTCGTTGATATACATTTTCGAGCTCGTGTGACAAGAGGAGCTATTGCTAATTACAGAGCAATCGCTTTTATACTCAGCGATAAAACAATGCTGCTTGAAGGTGTTGGTGGACGAATGACAGTTACTGATGCCCCAGTAGAAAACATGTAATTAGATCACTCATGATAATTATAATGTCATATCATCATGTTAGTGTCAAACTGACTCCTGGTCAGATTAAAAAAACTACAATCAGTATCAAAAGAGAACTGTGGAATAAAAATATCACTAAAAAAAGAACAAATCCAAGGTGGTCCTAATAAACTATCATTGTCAGAACGTCAACTCAGGCACTTCAATGAAGCCAAACGATCAAGGACTTAATCTTTCTGCGGGTGCCATTAAAGACATCGCTAAGACGGGTGGTATATTTCCACTTCTTGCAGCTATAACAGCGTTGATAGCCGCTGAAGCCCCAGCTGTTGCAAAGCAGCTGCACTTGGTGCTGTTAGAACTGCTGCTGGGATGGCATTAAAGAAAGCAACAGGAAAGGGGATAAAAAATTCTAAAAAGAGGAAAGGGTCTAAGACTGCCAGGAACTCCCCATTCGTGGTACGGAAAAGGTCTAAGACTACCGGTTACACTTCGTTGATTCTTCCTATGTCTGATTTTGATTTACTTGATGCTGCTAAGCAACTAAACATCAATAACTTCAGAGGTGTTTTTATGCGTGATCAGTTACCGCACAAACCTAACAATGTTGTATCTGGTATCATTAATCTCGATAAAAGTTCCGGCCCAGGTACTCATTGGGTTGCATACGCGATTGATCCACAGGGAATTGTTTATTTCGATTCGTATGGGTTGGTGCCACCAAAAGAATTTTTAAAATATGTTGACAGACTTCAAAGCATTCCAATCTGGTATTCAACATTACCAACACAGACAATAACAGATCCGCCAGTATGTGGTCGTGAAGTAATTACTGTACTCGACGTTGTGTCAAGGTCCCTAATGCCACCTCATAAAGTCGTGCACGAGTATACTACGTTGTCCAACGTTTTAAACAGACCTTAAAGTATAATGGTTGATATTTATCGAAGATCTTCTGCCAGTGCTTTCACTGGCAACAGCAAAGACGATATCGATTTATCAAAATACGCGACTAAAGATGAACTCGCTGATATTACGAACTTATCTGGAGTTGACCGGGATGAAGTTGTTGTTTTTCAGGATAGATACGGTGTTTTAAAGAAGAGTAATATTAAGTGGATCGACATAATTCGTAGAGTTCTCGGTGCTACCACGGATAATATTCCAGTATTTACTGACGGTGGAAAAATCAGAGATTCAGGAGTATCAATCGCAACTATCAGAAATGAAATTTTGAAAAGTATTGCTGATCGTTTACGATCCACCGGTGATACAATGATAGGTAAACTCAACATGAATGGAAATAAAATTGTTGTTTTAAGAGAACAAACATCCGACGAAGATGCAGCAACGAAAAAATATGTGGATGATAAAGATACTACAATTAATGGCGAATTAATCACGCTGCGATCTGAATATGACGTTCACGTAAATAAGTTTATGAATACTCGCAGAAACTTTTAAAAACTTAATAAGACCGCAGAGGATTTTTTTTGGGAAATCCATTGCTCGTTGACATAAAACTCTCCGAGATTAAAACAAAACTCGACGATATCATTAGTGGAATTCCTAATATTGTTAATAAAACTATATCTGATTAAAATTCCTCACAAGCAGATCATCAATGTGGTATATACAGTATCATCAGGATCAGCAACATGGTCACAGCAAAAAAAAACAACAAAAAACACTATCAAACATACTGCGGAAGAAACTGGTGTGTATAGGCTGTCCGTGTTCAGCTCTGCAAAATTTAGGATATTTACCACGTATCCATGGCGTCAACCGATAATTTTTCTGGGATTGTGTCTATTGTGTTAAATAAAGATAACAAAGAAACGTTTGTACTGGAACCATCTGATAAAAAATTAACCGCAGCCTCCTACTGGTGGTGTCTGGAATTTGTTGCTGAAACACCTCAATTAATTACTTAGTATCGAGTATATGATTTCACAAACGTCAGATCCAAATTTTGCAAACAAATACAGATACGAACAAGTGTGTTTGTGGCAACAACGATGGAAAAATGTCATCGATGATTATACAATAAAGCAGAAAAAATATCAGAGACGTGTTGTAGTTATTGATGTAATTGTTTATTCAACATCTGCGGTTGTTGCTGGAACAGTAAGAATTATTGGTGCATTGTCAGCATCGTTTGTGTTGCCAGTCGCAATTGGAATTGGTGTTTCTGCTGCAACGGGTATTGCCGGTATTCTTAATATCATCGCAAAAACATTTCGTCATGCACAATCGATAAATTACATGATTATATAATAAAATTGACAGCGGTGACATCTGCATATTCAAAATTATCATCGATGATATCAACAAGCCTTAATGAAGGATTTATATCTGATCAGGAATTCAACGAAACGATTAAAATCTACAACGAATTGATACCAGTACGTCAATGTACAATTTAACACTAACAATGTTAATAATGTCATCAATGACAACGTCATTGGAACTACTACAACAGATCGCTGATAATACATCAAAACAAAAAACCACGATGATATCAGCGAGTTGATCACAACCAGAATTTAGTATAAATTTTCCAACTGCGATTCAAGTGAAAGAAATAGCACTAGCACAATTACGCGTCTATTATAGTTGGCCAAATATTAGATCAAAACCTTTCGGTGGATTACCTTCAAACAACTCGCTGATATTTGCAAATATAAATAAACCCGACGGAACTCCCGATTGGCAAGTTGTAAGTATACCTACAGGCAGTTATCAAATAGAACTGATCAACGATGAATTCCAACGCAGAATTAAATCTATAACTGGCAAAGAATCCAAAATAGATATTACTGTTCATGAA
Organism: Megalonaias nervosa; assembly: GCA_016617855.1. NCBI lineage: Eukaryota > Metazoa > Mollusca > Bivalvia > Unionida > Unionidae > Megalonaias > Megalonaias nervosa. The sequence goes on from JAECUM010039222.1 coordinate 41,322, forward strand.
CCAACTTTATCAGCCGCGATTGAAGTAAACTCACAAGATTATGCTGTAGATGTATATCAGTTATCGATTAGAACCGTATTAAGATGGCCTGAGGTTCCGCCGGTTTATTAAGTACCACCAGAACCAATCAAGGATGAATTTTTCGTAATAAAGCAATTTACGAAAATTTCGAGATGTCGAAAACAAAAACCATGGACGTATTTTAATATGGAAAGTTACATCGTTACAGAAGAAAATAAAACGTATCCTAACATATTAGGTCATTTGCGTTACCACTCAGTACCAGACCTCTCAAAACATCACGGTCCTGTTGAAGTAAAATTTAACGCAGATTTTATTAAATCATTCGCCGATGCAATTGAGCCTGAATACATTCAGACGTACACTAATATAGAAAATCTGTTTTCGCTGTTGATACAAAACTACAGCGATGATGTAAAAAGAAAGGTTATAGAAAATATTCAACATTTAACGCAGATTGTATTAGATCGAAATTAAGTCAGTAAAGTTATCATCGCAAATATAAAATCCAGCAATTTTTTAAGAGATGTATCTACGATTCATTACGGGCAATTATATGATAATGTACTTTTACCTGAGTCTAATTTTGATGCAAGACAAGAAGTAGGTGAGGTCATCGATAAATACTTACCAAAGGTTCTCGAATCATGGAGAAAAATAACCCCACCACCAGGTATTCTCAAACACAACAACGATCCATACGGTGAAGGCCGTCATATCTCACATGGTATTGTAAATATCACATCAACGATCGCAGTCAACCTTGTGTGCGACGTAATTAATGGAAGTTATCAAATAGACCATGAAAAATCCAATCAGGCCCAGCAGGGATACATCTTATGCACATTTACCACTCAAGTACCTCCAGGGCATTTAATTGTATCGGAACCAATTAATTCCGTTTATTTGCCAGTTCATAATCAGCTATTATCAAGAATACATTTCAAACTTACTGACCAGATCGGATATTTGTTGGATTTACAAGGAGAATCATTAAATATTAACATGTATGTGAGATTGTAGAACGTCTGAGTAAATATTATCAGAATAAAAATAATTATTATAATCAGAATAAATATTATAATCTGATTCTGATTAAATATTATTATCAAACTAAAAATAAATATTATTGTCAGAATAAAATAAATATTATTTTCAGAAGAAAATATTATATTCTGATTCTGAGTAAATATTATTATCAGAATAAAATATTATATTCTGATGCTGAGTAAATATTATTATCACAATAAAAAAATAAATATTATTTATCAGAATAAAATATAAATATTATTATTAGAACAAAAATATAAATATTATTATCAGAATAAAAATAAATAGTATTATCTGATTCTGCATAAATAGTATTATCAGAATAAAAATAAATATTATAATCAGAATAAATATTATATCTGATTCAGAATAAATATTTTATCAAAATAAATACTATAATCTTATTCTAAATAAATATTCTTATCAGAATAAATATTATTATCAGAATAAAAAAGTAAATATTATTATCTGAATAAATATTATAATCTGATTCTGAATAATCTGATTCTAAATAAATATTATAACCTGATTCTGAATAAATATTATTATCAGAATAAAAAAATAAATATTATTATCTGAATAAATATTATTATCTGATTCTGAATAAAGTATTATTATCTGAAAAAATCTGATTCTGAATAAATATTATAATCTGACTATGAATAAATATTATAATCTGACTATGAATAAATATTATAATCTGACTATGAATAAATATTATAATCTGACTATGAATAAATATTATAATCTGAATAATCTGATTCTGCATAAATATTGTAATCTGATTATAATCTGATTCTAAATAAATAAATATTTTTTTTACTGTAGTTAGACTCTGTTAAGGACTCTGCCAAGGGTTTCGTTTAGCCACTACCACAGTCACTGGGCCAGTACCTTCATGTCACTACTTTCACTTTCACTTTTACAATGGATCGTTTGATGATCTGACATAATCTTTCTCAACTGCCTTACACGATTATTCACAATCTTTTATGTTTCGTATTCGTGAGATAATTCTGATCTAATTTTTCAATCGCGTTTGCGAGTGGAACGAATTTTTCAACTTGCGTGTCATCGACCGTTGCCAAGGATTCTAACATCGATCTTGCAAAATAAATCAGCTTCATGAATCTGTAATCAGATGGCAGTGTATATTTATTTTCAAATTTTCGTTGTTGTAATGATTCAAAATCACAAATAATCTTTTCAAGATTAAGTTGATCAGAGATTTTTATTCCGTCATCTTGCAATTTCTCAATTGCAGAAATAATAACATTAATATTTTCGTAATTCATTATATAATAAATATCTGAATAAATTAAAAATATTTCTGAATAATAATTATAATAATAATCAGAATAAAAATAAAAATAATCAGAATAAAAATAAACAAAAAATAAACAGTAGCAATGATGATCGGTCACCATTCCACGGGGTCCCTTCATTGCCAGTAAAGCCTTTACCATGAGGTCTTTTCTTAGGGTCCTTCCATTGATGCCTTTCTTATGGCTGTTATGGGGCACCCGAGTTTTTGGTAAAGGCTTTTATTATGGCCCACAGGCACGCCATGAGGCTTTCTTTTTTCTTCTGGCGACATTTTTGCTGAACGTCCTTGTGTGGGGTACCCTTCAGTGAGGTCACAAGGTTAAGAGCTCACATCACCCTATTGTTTATTTTTGAGGGGCTCCTGCATAGATACATCCACCAGATACACCCATCGATTCGGAGGGTTGTCTAGGTTTTTCGATTTCATGTAAACTTCCCCCCATATCAAACCCCGGGGTGAGTGAAAAACAACACCCACAACGTGTTTGACGTGGTGAGGAGGTGTGCATGAAATCCCTTTGGGTGGAGCTCCCCACTTATTATACAAAATCAGCAACATTGGCCCACTGTCGACAATGTGTCAGTCACAGGGTTGGAACTCAAGACCTCGAGTATGAGAATTCACCGCTCTAGCATTGCACCACAGACTCTCCTTACAAGTATATGTTTCAGAAATTATTATGAAGCTATCTAACGGGGAATTCCTATAAGTGATCAGTATACTGAAATTGTAAACTGCAACATGGATTTATTTTAATTTCCAAGTACATCATAGAAAATACATTTCTGCCGAGTAAAAGTACATGCAGGCCTGTGTGCAGTTATCTTACATACAGAATCGGGACATACATATATATAACCTGGACTGATTTGGCGAATCTATACATAAATACATTTCTATAGTGATATGTATAGATTCGCCAATCGATGATAGAAGCCTTAGAATAAATAAATAATTATTCTCTCATTGACCATTGTCACTACCTGACGGGACATATATATATATATATATGTATATATATATATATATACTTATATATATATATACTCCTTTATACTTTCCACTGCTGTATATATATATATATATATATATATATATATATATATATATTTGTTGAAAAAATATCAGTCTGATTAGAACGTAAAAGTATGACTTAAGCACTATTTTAGCTCACTTTGTTTGATAGTTTTTGTAACCGTTGAATGGAAACGATTGGCTATTATCAAGGTCATATTCGGCCCACGTGTTAGCTATGATTGTAAACAGCTTTTTTATTATATAATTCCAGCGTGAGAATTGGATTCTTAGATAGGGCTATTCGGGCTACGTGACAATTGCGCTGTTCAAATTAGTAAATCACGTAGCCCGTCACGTGATCCACCATCTGATCTAAAGTCGAGGCTTAAAAAAAACATTTTCTACTAGATCTAGTCAGTTGTATTCCTACACCTTGAGGGTACAAGGTGTTTATATTGTTGATGCCGGCTTGTTTTGAAGTTCATCTATGTTTTGGAATTTAATAATTCATTCTCTAGAAAACTATACAAGTGCTTCAAATTTATAAATGTTCTGGGAGAAAGATATTCAGTGTAAATTTATTCTGGAATTCTAAACGGAAATATTATAAACTGTGATTCAATCGAGGATCTGTTGCCAATAGTACAACGATTTCATCTGACGTCATCGTCTCCATAATGGAATTTCATCGAGATTCGAACCTGGATTCAATTAAAACTGTTTAGTGATAGGACTTATATTTTTCAATCATAGGATTAAATTTTGGACTATATTCACAAACCGTAAGTCCTATTTCCAATTTTTACATTGTTTTCTAGGGAAATAAATTATTTTGTTAAATTTACAAAGCTTGTTGACTTCACTCTTTTCTTTTGTTACTTTTGTACGAGCCTGCACGTAACAATATATATATATATATA
>JAECUM010039222.1:45676-60819 GCA_016617855.1 Megalonaias nervosa
ATATTTTTGAAAAAAATATCAGTCTGATTAGAACGTAAAATTATGACTTGAGTACTATTTTTAGCTCACTTTTGTTCATAGCTTTTGTAAACATCAAGTAGAAACGATTGGCTATTACCAAGGTCATGATCTGCTTGCGTGATAGCTCTAATTTGTAAACAACTTTTTTTTTATTGAATCTTATAATAATATTCGCTACGTTCTTTCAAGGCTTACGTGCAAATTGTAATTTTTTTCTTTTCTTATTGCGCTGTTCAAGTTAGAAATCACGTAGCCGTCACGTGAGCCACCATATCATCTAAAATCGAGGCTTAAAACAACCATTTTCTACTAGATCTAGTGAGTCGTATTTTGAACCTTGAGGGCTCAAGAGTTCTTTATTGTTGTTGCCAGACTGTTTTGAAGTTCATTTATTTTTGGGGATTTAATAATTCATTCTCTAGAAAACAAAACAAGTGCTTCATATTTATAAAAGTTCTGGGACAAAGAAATTCAGTGGAAATTTATTCTGGAATTCTAAACGGAAATATTATAAACTGTGATTCAATCGAGGATCTGCTGCCACCAGTACAACGATCTTATCTGACGTCATTGCTTCCATATTGGAATTTCATCGAGATTCGAACCTGATTCAATTAGAACTGTTTAGTGATAGGACTTATATTTTTTCAATTTTAGGATTAATTTTTGGATTATATTCACAAACCGTAAGTCCTATTTCCTATTTTTACAGGGAAATAAATTATTTTGTTAAAATTTACAAAGCTTGTTGGATTCACTCTTTTCTTTTGTTACTTATGTACGAGCCTACACGTAACAATATATATATATATATATATATATATATATATATATATATATATATATATATATATATATATATATATATATATATATAAAATTAAACTTCAATTTAAATATATATTTGCCTTAATTATAATATAGAGGAATTATCTGCAATTAAACCCTCTAAAGCCAGATTCGATCTTGACAAAATACCGAAAGATAATGAACCTAAATTCAGTTTTTCGATGCAAGATCTGGCTTTAACGAATAGGGATATAACTGATCGTATCCGTGAATCCAAGAAGGAATTTCGCGATGATGGTGCGGCTCATGTGTGGTCAACATTCAGAATAATGAGTGTTGCCGATGCTACAATGAATGACAAACGAGCAACGACAATTATTAATTATCTCGACAATCAAAGATATTTTATTCTAATAAAATTCATCGTAGCGACATACGACGATACTTGGATTATCCGTGACAAACATGACCCTGTCCGACTTCACACTGGAAACATTGTCACGTTAAATAAAAATTCCAAACCAGAAGCGTTGACTGGTATTGACAAACCATATTATGAACGAGCGTATCCTGTGACTGCAGTTGTTTATGCGTTGTATCCGTTAATGATAAACCCAACGTCGATGATCTCAAACCGGTGAAACTGTCGTCCTTGACTTCGTCAAGGCCGAATTGTGTTGCTGAACGAGTTACAGAACACTTCAGAAACGCGATGCGTGGAAAAGGTTTAACGGATTTACGACGTAAAAAAATAAATGAGTGGGCAGAAGCAGTTAAAGATACCGGAGTGTCTATTAAAGATGTTGCTGAGCTGGGAATGAAATTAAAATTTCCAATAACAGTGAAGACCACAACCGGAGAGATTTTGTATAAATCGAAATATGAATCAAGAGGAGCTCCGATAGAAATTATCGATCATAACGCACATGCGTGGACTGTGGCAGTAACAATATTTCCACGAGACAGAACAGTTAAACTTTACAATAATTATATATTTGATTTTATTAAAAAATATTAGCAACAGTGACCCTGTGTCCGTGTGGTTATTTCAAAGTTCAGACTCTGTGAACTATGATCAGTTTGTACGACCTAACGGAAAAATTTATCGTGCAGAACCTCTCCACGAAGAAATGAAAAATCTTGCGCGAAACCTTTGGTGTGAAAATACCGATGATACTGAACAATTACTAAATAATTGTTTTACCGTTCTGTCAGTTGCTACACACTTTGCTCAGGAGAAAAATTCATGGTCGCCGACAAGATCGGAATTTTTTGAAGATGTCCAGCGTAGTTGTATCGAATACAGACACGGTGGATTATGGAATACTTAATACGATTATAGCGATGTTATCTCGCGATCGGTTAATATGGTAGCATGTTATCCTGGAAGTTTTCTTGGATACGGAGATTGTTCTGAATATTTTAAGAGATTTTGACATCCAACACACGAGATGACCAGAGTTGCGATAAATGGTCCCTTACTAGATTTTGATTTAACTGGATTCGCCTGTATAGAGTCATTCGAGTTTGCACCGAAAAACATTCATCCGATTGTTTATGCGTGGCTTGGAAGACATTTTTAGAAAAATGTTGGGCTCCGATAGCTTTATTACGATACATGCTTGATATTGCAATATTGCTATCGTAGAAAGTAAATGAAGCAATTATATCATATCGTCCGCAGAAACAAGTTTGGTTGCCACAGCAAAAGAAATATTCCGATGATGAAAATCCTGATGTGATTGATTATGAAAATAAAGTTGCAAAGGATCTCGGCAGAAAAATAATCGGTAAGTTTACTCACGGTCGTTCATGCGATCATAAACGACATTGTACAAGATTAATCATCGACGATGCTGAACTCAATTTTATAATTGCTGATACAACAGAGAAAGGCACATTTATAAGCCGGAATAATGCTTACTTATCGGATGGAACTAAATTAGGTGTAACTGTGATTTATATTGATGGTGAGTCACCGCAGTTTACTCATTTAAGATCTTCGATGCTCGCGTATGTTTCGATAAATTTATTATCGATGATAAACATATTTCCTGATACAGCAGTTAGAGTCGCCACAGATTCATTTTATATAAATAAAAATACGCAGAACTACTAGATCAATTACATATCGGCGCTGATGCACCATGGGGTGAATGGAGAATAAAACTATTAAAGATACTTAGTTATTCTGAATCTGCCGACGTCGAAATCAAAGAAACATACTATTGGAATAATCAAATATTATTATCATCAGCACCATTGATATATGATCCTGTGGTCAGACGAAAAACCATTTATCTCAATGGACCTGGAGGTTCTGGAAAAACAACACGTGCGATTGAATTATTTAAAATATTTTATATGATTGTTTTGACACCGACACATAGACTCGCGAGAGAAATGAACGAACGTAAAGTAAAATCTCAAACTTATCGTAGTTTCTTCAGATGGTGCGGAGACACATGGACTCCTGAACGAATGGGTGAAAAATACATTCCTAAAATTATTATTTGGGATGAAGTATGCACAGTATCGCTGGAAGTATTAAGAATATTTCTTGATTGGCTGTTGACAAAGAATACAGCTGTGATAATGTGTGGCGATCATGGTCAACCGCCACCTTTTATTAGATAATCTCCACATGAGTGGTTAAAAACATTTGTAGATTATCACGAAGAAATAACCGATGATCATAGAGCTATTGATGAACCGCTGAAAGAGTTTAAAATATTAATTAGACTGCAGCCACATAAGATTCGATGTGAAATAATGCGTGGAGTAATTTCAGAAAATCCGATGAGTGATTTTTGGAATTCATGGTGGCCTACTGATCTGATAGTTGCAATTAGAAAGATAGTTCGTGATACACTTTAACAACAATTATTTCTATTACATAAAGAAAATTTCTTAAATCTACCTGTACCATTGTGTTATCGCCAGCAGATACTCGACGACAGAATATTGAAGTTGAGATTACAGGACGAGACACCGAAGGCTTGACAGAGATTCACTCATCACAAGGATTAACTATTTCTGATACAAATATTTAGATTATCGATGATCGTATTGAATGGTCAAACTTAGTTTATCTCGCAGTGTTTCGAGTCAGAAGAATATCTCAACTGCGGAGGGTTATCATGGATTGCGTAATAACCGAAGAAATCACTGATGATGTTAATAACGACTTCGTCATCATCAAGTAAAGTTAGCGAGCTATAAACAATTTAAAAAAAATAAATGAACACAACTTTGATCTCGATGCTGGAATTATTATGACATTAAAGCAACGACAGAATAATCATTGTGCGAATTGTAAAACAGTTATGTTGTGGCAGTATTCGAATAATAATCCAAGACAATTCACCATGGATAGAATTAATAGTAGTCTTGGTCACACACGCGAAAATGTAATGCTGACCTGTCTTGAATGTAATCGACGTCGAGGAGCCAGTTCACAAAAGTGAAGGCGGTGGTAACTGTGTGTCTTCAGGAATTACTTGTAATTGTTCACGTACAAATCCACGTTGAGGAGCAGTTGAATCTAGTCTGTAGATTGCGGGTCTACCCGTGGATCTTACCACGCTGGAAATTTTATGTGTGATCATACTCCAGATAGGATCAGTTGCTCTTTTTTTACCCCCTTCAAGTTCATCAGGTTCATATAAATATCTTACAGTCACATTACCTAGTACTGGTTGTTTTGAGGAAGAGTCATGTCGTTGTATTGGTATATGCTTCTTTGTGATCGCTTTGACAGGCTTCATAGAAGTTGCACGAGTAATTTCATTATTTAACGCAGCTATCACACTTGGTAGTCTTGCAACCCATTCACGAGATCTCTTATCTTTCTGAACTATTTCCTTTGCATATTGATATCCAAATAACCGCTCAGCAAGTGTTCGATTAAATCGTTCAACGATTGCCTGATAGCGATGAATTGCGGTATGTCCTCGTCTGATTTTGACATTATGTTTTTTCATCAGAGATGATACTGCACCAAGAAATTCTTAGCCAGGATCAACCTATAATAGTTGTGGCCATTGTAGACCACCACGTTGATAAATTCGTTCAAAAGCAGATGTAACTTCAGTTGCTGTTTTAGTTGCTAGTGATTCTGCTTCTTTATATCTACTTGCAACGTCAACAACAGTTAACGTGTATTTGTATGTGCGTGACTGACGTCTACCAGTTTTAATGGTATCGTGTGGTAAAAACAAAATATCTGCTTGATGAACTTCATTGGGAGCTCTGACATCAAAATGTACGTACTGAATTTTTTTAGGTGGTGGTAGATATATTTGCCATATTGCCTGTCGTGCTAACCAGTTTGCAGCAGCAGAACGTGTGACATTCGCCACATTAGCAAGTTTACTAATCGCTGCTCTACCCCTCCAATATCCTCTTGGGCTATAATAAATCTATTCCATCATAATAATAATAATCGGCTGATTAATTACCGGCCCCTAGCACTAATTTACCTTTCATCGCAGATTTTACTTGGAAGCTAGCAAGTTTTTCTCAGAAAGATTTTTTTTTTTTTTTTGGAATTTAATGCGTGTATTAGTTTTACGTCGGCGAGATGTCGTTGTTGGAAATCTTTATTTTTATACGTAACATCATGAACGTGATATGCTTGATCAATCTCATTTATTGGATACTCTCCAGGTCTTGGTTGATCTCGTTCGTCAAGTCGGATATCAAGTCGAGTTCCTGGAACACAATAATTATATCCAGGAATATGTTTTTCTCCTGGATATTTAGCCCATGGAGCTCCTAGTATTTGTCCTAATAAAGCAGCAATATCTCCACCGGTCTTCGGAGATAAATTTGTATTTTTTTGTACCACATTTCACACACTTGCCTGTAAGTGCACGCTTTTTATATTTTGTTATTATTGTTGTTAATCCACTGGTGGGGTTGGGTTCTCTGCATCGAACACAATATAAATCCATATAATCATTATATTTGTATAACATGGATATCATTGACTTCTCAGCAACACGAAAGCAAGACCAGTAAAGCATCATCCAACGCTACCAAATTATATCAGGTGTATAATAATAGGGCCATTTGGGTCTGGTAAAACACAATTATTACTTAAGCTGATAATGAGATGGCTCAAGTGGGATAGGTTATATCTAGTTACACCATCCGTAGATGATCAACGATGTTATGAAGTACTTAAAGATTTTAATGAAAACGCAAAGTCGTTGTATGAAGACGATGACGGTGATGATGTTGTTAATTTTATCACCGATGTTGATGAGGCCCCATCTGTAGATGAACTTGATGGACGAATTAATAATCTCGTAGTATACGATGATGTAATGCTGGACAAACAATCAAATCCAGCTCGGATATTTTCCAGAGGCAGACATAAAAACACAGATGTAATATATGTTACTCAGCGATATACACAAATATCTAAAGTGATGAGAGACAATTGTGATATTTTAGTTGTGTTTAATGGAGTAGATAATTATACTTTGCAAAATATTTATTATACTTGGTGTTCAGGTGATATGGATATAATTAAGTTTCAAAATTTCTTTTCAAAAGCGCAAGCTACCCCACACGGATTTATAACGATAAATTTACATGGCCCTCGGTAACGATATCATATAGGTCTCGATACAATTTTTGGTTGACACCACAGCAGCAGAGAGGGTGACGACCAACAGTGAGTGACCGAAGAGTAAACGAACACGCCATAAGAATGAAAACAAGCGCGAAAATAAAGTAACAGAATGAGCTAACCCAATTTAGAGAGACTCTCGATCGGTTAGAGGCTTTGGTTTGGTGTTATTGACCTTGTATTTTCATTTTCGTAGGAAGCTTTAGTTTTCGTAAAGAAGGTCTCCAGCAAAATGGTCTGTTCACCCTCTCTACTGTTGGAGGTGGTTACTCAAGGAAGAGATTATGATCGTATTAGATCATGATGATAAATTAGGTCAAGAGTCAGAGTTGTTGGTTAATGTATACCAATATACAGATGCTTTTGCTATGGTTGTGATTGATGAATGGCAGTCTAGACTATGTTTAAGCAAAGCCACTAACCTAGCAAAACTAAACCTGTTTTAGATAGTTTTAGCTGACTGCACAAAAATACAACTCTGTAATAAGAGATTTCCAAGAAAATACAACTTTTTTTCCTGTACTTTACAGCAAGGATGAAAACTCAGTTGAAACTATATTAATTGAACATAAACGTAATATGGATATGTGAAAAGAAAGAGAGTTGAAAAAGTGAAACAAAACAAATGGAAATGTTTAATGATACTTGCAATTAGTATGAATATATTGTACCATATATACTGTTATGTATGTATAATTTGCATTGTTTGTTAGTTTGGTTTTTTTTATAAAAAAAATAAATAAATTTCTTTATATGCTATTAATAATGTAACATTTTATGTTGGGCTGACCTTGTCCAAAATCTGAGACACTTTTTTTCAAACAACTTTTGTTCCTCAGAGTGAGGATCATTATCATAAGTGGAGTCAAGGGCATTGTAGTTTTCTTAATAGCTAGACTACGAGACGATTGTCATATGTTTTATTGTGATTTTGGTGATAGACTTTTTAATTATAACTATGATCTTTCTAGAACAATGTACTTTTAACAGTTATCCGCGGTCTCTTTTTACGTCTTAGTTTAAAATATAAATATTGTTTATTAGAAAATTAGTCATTCGTTTTATAAAAATCTTAGCAGAATCAACTGTATTATTGTGGTGTCCAGAAAATCATTTGGGACAGAATTGTATTTATTCAAATTATTTGATTCAAGTGATTCTTTTCTGGGAATATAAAGTGCTCTTAATAAATAACATTTTTGGAAACTTGAATTTATACTAAAATTTCAAATAAGGATTTAATTCTTTGATGGTGTTGTTATGATCCAACAAAAAACTATTGGTACATCAACACGACACGGGCAACTATAAGCACATCAACACCTTCAGTGTTGGATTTAATTTGATTTCCGCTAAAAGTTATTCAGTACTTTATTCATTAGGACTTCTGTCTGTAATTCTAGGATTATCTGGGGTTTAAATTCGCAATACTGTAAGTTCTTTTATTTTACATTTTCACTTTATATTCTAAGGAAATAACTTGTCGAAATTTACAAAGCTTGTTTTCCTTGATATGAATATAGGGGCCCCGGATGACCGAGTGATCTAATGCGCTCGCCTTTATAAATCAAAACACATCTCACCTCTGCCCGTGTGAGTTTGAGTCTGTGAGTACTTGAGAAAGCTTGCCAGTAGCTTCTCGTGGGTCGGTGGTTCTTTCCGTTGTCTTCCCGCATTCATACTTTGCTAAATATACCACCGGTCCGGTGGCCTATGTGGTTAGAGCGTCTGCCTCGGATGCGGGAGGTCGTGGGTTCCAACCACGGCCGAGTCATAACAAAGACTTAGAAGAAGGAAAAAAAAAACCCACAACAAAAACCAACACAACACAAACACATACTAAATATACTGGGCACTACGTATGCCTGTCGTCTGCTGACCCAACAAAAACCAATGACATGAATGGAAGCGTTGTATGCCTCAACATTAATACACAACCAATCACATGAATGGAAGCGTTGTATGCCTCAACATAAATACACAACCAATTACATGAATGGAATCGTTGTATGCCTCAGCATAAATACACAATGTATTTGTATCAGCAATGAATAGTCTTCTTTTATCACTGTATTTGTTTGGAACTTGTAGAAAATCCCTAACTTAGTCATTTAGATAACTCTAACACTGTAAATCCATCATAAATTGGTTTAATTAATTAGATATTATTTTTTCAATCTAACTAGCACTACGTCATAATTGTCTTTGTGGCAAATGAAAGAGCTTTCTGACATTTGAGAACTTCATTTATGTTTGTACACATTTTAACTGATGTTCTTTTCGTAAACGTTCACGACATCATTTCCTGCTTTTTTTTATCTCAACTTTGAACTGAGGTCAGTGTATAATTTAACCAAAGGTTTGTATCTTTCTCAGTTTTATGTCAGGCTATGTGTAAAGCTTAAGTTTATGTAGTGAATAACAGTTTTGAAGAGGGTTGGTGAATGTCCTTTCTTTATGTGGCATTCTTCAGTTTCGTATTTTGAATAGGTTAGACTCTTAGAGGAAAAAGAATTTCCCCGGTTTTTGTAACTGGTTATACTGGCTATTTAAAAAAAAGACCTTGTGTACCTTAGGTATTGTTAAAAGAACTTTTTAATTCCCTTTATTTTTGTGTATGATTGACTAGTGTAGTATGAGTTATAGAGTATACAGCTTGGCCTTACTTAAGATGTGCACCTAATCAAAAATATTCTAGCGTGGCTGGATTATTTTTAATTCCTGGACTTCAAAGGTATAATATCCCCCCCCCCCAAAAAAAAAATTCAGCCACAGTACATAATAGTACCATAGAGGTATGCCAACATTCTCTCGATTGTCATGTTGCAGACAACTTCACCTTACACCTGTCACGTAACAGAAGTTTATAATATCCATAGAGCGCCCCCATTAAGACTACATATATATCATTATTGTATAATTAAATTTTAGTTCGTTAGCTCAAACATTTATGTCGCAAGCATCAAAACAATCCTTTTGAACAATTCTTATGTTTTTCCACTCAGAACAGTATTCATTAGCAGCAACGTCCCATACAAGCCCAGCTCCCCACCCCCATAGTGATGAAAAGTTAGTTATTTTCTCAACACAGCAATTAATGTTATGCCGAAAGGCAAGAATACGAAAACTGCCACAATTATTCCTGAGATATGACTAATATATCTTAGAGTAGGAAAAGGGACCGAACTGATGAGGTTCGTGGGTGTCAAAGGTCAAAGGTTAAAATGTTTGCTTATTCTTCTAACATTAGAACATTGGAGAAAGCGAATTTGCCTTTTGTCATCATTTATTTATTAATTTCATTACAAATGAATGAAAAGAAACAGTTTTACTTTATATTTGTTTCACTTAATGCAACAGTTTTAACTTTAAGTTGATTTCATTCCTGTGTTCTAAAACTTCTTATTTTCCCATAATTAAAGTCATTGCACACACAATACTGCCACACGGCATATTGTGTAAGCGAAAGAAAAATTCGCATAATTATTTTATTTTATTTTCATGCATAGCATCAATGTTAATATACAATTTTGTTGAGAATATCATACATAATGAAATGAAAATAAGAAAAATAATTGCACACATTTTCATATTTGTTTAAGGTGGCACTCTACAGTTTCGTATTTTGCATATGGTTAGATTTTTAAAGAAAAAGAACTTCCCCAGTCTTCCTCACTGGTTCCACTGAGTTTTTAAAAAGACCTTGCAAATCTTAGATATTGTTAAAAGAACTTTTAATTCCCTTTACTTTGGTGTATGGTTGATTGGTGTAGTATGGGTTTTAGAGTATGCAGTTTAGCCTTACTTCAGCTGTGCACCTATATAAAAAAAAACTGCTAGCTCCGCTTGGCCATTTTTACTTCCTGGAGTTCAGAAGTAAATTGTGAAAAAAAGAGTAGATATTTTTTAAATACATTTTAGATATTTGGTAACTCATTCATTGTACGTTCAGAAGCTGGGTATTGTCTAGTCTGGCAACATTTATTTTCCCTATTTTAATAACTTTAGACTGATTCAGGCAGATATTTCGAGAAAATGGGAGCAGTCATTTTGGCCAGATATGTACTTCGATCATTTACAATTTCCACAAGTACAATATCCAAAGAAATTTCAGCCACAGTACATGAAAGTAAAATAAAGGTATGCCAACATTCTCTCCACTGTGCATGTTGCAAATGCAAACAACTTCACCTCATACCTGTCACTCTCTCAGAAGTTCGTAATATATGTAGAGCGCCCATTTACGCTGCTCATCCGTGTAGAACAGCTGAATGGGATATCGTAAGCTTACAGAAGACGTGATGGCCCTTTATTTTGCTCACATGCAAGGAAACAAAACTTAACATTTCTTGTAAAAAGGACTAGTTAAATTAAGATTCAATCTGTAAGAAAGTGTGCACCATTTTGAATTTATACAATTTTAAAATTTTTAATTTCATATAGATTCTATATTAAACTGTTGCAAAAAATGAAACCTTGTATTATTGATGAACTTTATCTTACACCAAATGTGGACCCAATTTAAATCTGCTTGTGTGAGGATACAACTTCCACCTCATGCTCTCACAGACGTTAAATAAAATTGAATCAGTGTTCAAAGGATAACTTTCCAGTCTGTATACCTCAGGTGTTAGGTATATTTAATTTCAATTTAATGCTTGACTTTTGTACGTTATTGACGAAAGAACCCACCTGACTCTTTTCATGCTTTTAAGATATTTACTCAAATTTAAATTCATTGCCTAACCTTGTTTACGAGCTCAGAAGATTTTGGAAACGGACTTGTGTACAATTTAATGGAATTTTCCTTTAGAAATAACTCACATCTAAGGAATTAAAGAGTATTCTATTGTGTCTTAGGTCAAGTGAAACAATTATCCATTCCTGATTTATGATCAGCCTTTGGAATCAAGTATATTTGTATTCAAACATAATCTGAGAGGAATTATTTATTTAAATTATTCATTGGAATTACAAAGTGCTCATTGACCTATTTGGAATGAAAAGCTACTATAGACGTTATGGATTGTATCATTGTGATTCATCAGGACATTCAAGAATATCGGAATTCATTCAGAACATTCTATACTTTTGGACTTTTGACATTTAGGATTATTTGTGATTTAATTCACAATACTGTAAGTGTCTCTTGAATTTTCACTTAATTTCTAGGGAAATGCATTGTTTGTTGAATTACTTAAATTGCTGGTTGACTTCCTTTGTGTTACTTTTTAAAGACCATGAAGTCGTAACAAAAGAACACATGTATCTTTGCATTACCATCTTATATACTACAACAGTTATATTCCAAGCCCCCTCCAAAAAGACGTAAATAGTCATACCGCCGAAGATGGTTTATTGCAAACCCCAAAATGCTAAGTAATCCCAATGAGGAACTTATAATCAGAATTACCAAACCAAGTGATATAACTTCGCATTAATTTGCTTTTACAAGATATCATTCGTCGATACCAACTACAATAACTGGATCCATTAACCGAGCTGCTGTTAATGTTTGTAACGGTTTGCTGATTATATTCAATTTGTATTTGGTTATTATCAGTTCAACTATTGCTGATGAACGGCAGACAGAAACTCTGCATACATTTGCATTCTTGAAATAAGGAAAAAGTATCGATCTACAGTCATTACATTAATGACTCATTCATCACCTTATACTGGTATCGGATGGTTCCTTTGCGTTAGCTTAACATCAAGACAAAGTAAGGCCTGAAGAATAGTTATTTACTTTCTGAGTACAAGATAAGCGAGAGAGTGTTTATAATGACTCCAGGATTAGCTTAACCAGACTGTTGCGCGAAAATCTAACGAAGCTACGAGACAGTCTAGTTGAACGAGACCAAACGATTCTCGACGTAACAGGAACAAAGTTTTCTCAGTTGCTCAAAATGCATATTGCTTCTAATGTTTTTCAAACAAATATATTTATGATCTGTAATCTTTCCTCGCATTAAATATGGCTCTTGAAAACAAAACTCTGACAAATAAATGCATTTTAGCTTCCTTTAGACAAGAAGTTTATGTGCATTTGGCTTCCTGCATAATTCCACCACTCGTATATCGATATTGCAATAATGTACTGGCGAGAAAAGGACTGGCCAGATCATATACAATTTCTTCCTTATGGATCAACAACCCTGATCACCCCATATCAAACAATCTTTTGACTTATTATGCTCGAAGACCTAAAAATAAAGCGTATTAATAATATATCATTAGGGACCGACCAATTAATTTTAGGGGGTCGGGAGTGTAGGCCTGTTATTTCTTTCAAACCACGATTTTTTTTTTTAACCGCAAGAGTAATAATTTGCTCGAGATAACTGGGAGCCGATAATTTTGTCCCCCCCCCCCAAGTGTAACATTGCAAATTCGCGTCATGTGAAACGAGTTAAATATCAGGAAAAGAAACAGAAAAAAGAAAGACTCAAAACTGCATGCTTCAAGACTCGTGACTCTCTTTAACATTTGCGCCAATCTCACAAATTCTCCAAAATGTGTTGACGAGAAAACCTACCATCAGTTATACTTAAATGAGATAAAGAATGCAGACTAAACATCTTTCTTGTCCAGCAAAATCTTTCTCTATATGGTCTCACTGGATAGTTTCGTAGTTTGACACCTCCCTAATTTTTAAGGTAGAAGGCATGAACCTAATTATCATAAGGCTAGCATTTATAAATTCACACAGAAGCTAAATCTGTAATGTGGTTTAGATTTACTTTGAGTTAGGCTTGAAAATGGGTTGGCTTGTTTGGTGACTGCCTGTCACAGTTAGACTAGCACTGGAGATCAAATGCGTAACTTGGGCTGCAGATGAATAGCCGACTTGGCTTACGTATTTATGTATGTCAGCTACAGAGGTAAATATCTAAAAATCGAGATGATTGAGGGGTGATGAAAAGTATGTTAATTTGTTATAGTACTAGTGAACTTTATTCATGCATAAGGCACATACTGATTCTTTTAGCTGCCTTGTCACAGGAAAATATTCAAAATAGCTCTTTGCTGTCAAAAATGAATGTAAAAAAGAAGGGTTGGTGGCAGTGTTGGCTCAGTAAAAAAGCCACCAGTTGTATAAGGAATTAACCTGACTGCCGCAGTCAAAATCTCACATGCATGCTTTCTACAAAAATGATTAGTTTGTTTTTATTTTATCTTCAGTGTAAAATTATTCTCATTTTTCTGCAATAGGTCATTGTCGGATGAAAATTCACCACATAAACTGTCCAGTGAGACCTATGAAGCATTTTACTTACATCTAAGGCTGTTAACTCGAACAGTTCACTGCTTTTTTAACGTCTCTGTACAAATTTGCTAAATACGAAAATTGGGTTTCAATATTTATGTTCAAGTGCAGTTACAGTTGGCTGAATATGCATGAGAGGTAACGGACTGTATTTAATTCATCAACTCCCACCCATACTTTTAACAGAAAATAATTTGATTTCATGAGCAATATCGGCACCAGCATTATTGTTCGAAGGTACAAGTAAGAGTGACGAACGGGTCCTATCAAATTCTGAGATTTTGTAGTATTTTTATACGTAAAACGAAACATGTTTCGTCGGAATTCTAGATCTATTCAGGCACAATTGAAAGGTCCTTATAACTGTTTTCGCTTCACATCTTTGTTTTTTTTTTTTTTTTTTTTGTTGCAGCGTATAAGAGAGATTAGAGAGATTGTTGCCCGTGTTTAAAAGCGGCATTTCATTTATAATTGTCGGCATATTGTAACAAATCGTCGGAGGGTCTCCCGATTCACCCCAATTTCAATGTTAAGACTGATTCGAAAATGACATATATACACTGACACATGAATTCGGCTAACATGTCTCTGTCCATATAGAGATGACTGGTTAGATTTTCGATAGTTTTAATTTTTTAAAGAAACAACAAACAATTCTATTAACATTTTTAAAGACTTTTTTAGTGCAAAACATTGTGATATTAGGCAAAAAGCACTTGTCCATCGGCAGACATGTTTACATCTCAAAACAGATATCCGATCCGATTGTAATGCCATTGAAATGATTCCGTAATTTGTGTGTATAACTTGGGTTACTGTGACTTGTTAGATGACATAAAACAGATTGACGTCCTATCATTTTTAAGAGCTTTGACAGTTCGTTAGACTTTCTTAACATTTTCCTTGTCTTTTTGGCAAATAAAAATCTAGTTTTTGTGAATGTCATCAATGTAAATTGCCTTTATCAAATGTATAGGCAAGGTGCAACCGCCAATTTTTAACACTTCAACGAATAATGAAACTCAAGTTTTATTCCTTTATTTCTGTCAAAACATTCACAAGTCTATACAAAATTTTGTTTTACAAAAAAAGCACATAAAAAGACTCAGTTACAAAGAACTAATCTACACTGAGGCCTTCTGTTATGTACAGAATCGGCGCGAGATGGGGGGGGGACAATCGGAGCTTTTATTTTACAGTTGAAAATTCACCTTCACTTTACTGTAACATGGGCATTTCACAAAACTTATATTTGGAGGGGTTTCAAGCTAACTATATAAAAACAGTTCTCTGTAGTAAAGCAGGGCGCCACTAAAGTACATTAACCCCAGGTTCCACGAACACTCGCATCATCACCGATTGTTTTTAATATTTACACACACACACACACACACACACACACACACACACACACACACATATATA
>JAECUM010039225.1:0-49745 GCA_016617855.1 Megalonaias nervosa
CAACATTTTATTGATTGGTTTAGGAAATGTAAGTAACTGAAAACATTCAGAATCAAATCACTAACGCATTTTTATATTCCTTTGACCTTGACCCCAAGGTCATAAAGGTTGAGCGAACATGTTCCAGAATACATTGTCTAAGAATCATCTCAACAAGGGGTTTAGAATTAATATCCAAATTTAAAATCTTTAACACAAACTGCAATACAAATATTATATGACTGTCACCTTGACAAAAAGTTCAAAGGGGGGCGAGAGAGCCTGGATGAATTAGCATAGTTTCATGATGATTTGTTCAAAGTATTAACAGAATCCATTAGGAAATATAAGCAAATTAATAACTTCAGGCAAAAAGTGTTCATGCCTGTGAAATCTAGTCATTGACTCTGCGATCAAAGAGGTGTCATAGTCACACAATGAGCCATCTTTAGAATGAACAAAACCCATCGAGGGATTTTGGTAAATAAACAAATGGGAAAATTCTGAGCACAAAAAATATGGAACTTAACACAAATTTTCTGTGACTGAGAATCTGACACATAGGTCAAACTGGCGTGTGAGAATATCACAGAATGAGTTATCATAGTTTCTTAATAATTCACCCCAAGTATAAATAATGTCCAGCAATGGATTTAGGAAACATAAGCAAATAATAAACGTAAATCCAAACCTTAACAAAAATTGTTTATGCCTGTCGCATTGATCCGAAGGTGAAAGAGAGGGGAGGTGAGACTATCACATTAATTATTATCCTAGCTTCATAATGATTTATTCAATTTATGAACAAAATCTATGAAGCAATTAAGGAAATGTAAGAAAATAAAAAACTACCCTAACAAATTTGTATGCAAAATGATTTTGACTGAGATTGTGACTGAACGTTAAAGGATCACTCGGAGGTGTCACAGAATGGTTTGTTTTAATTATGTTATGAACTGAATCCATAGAGGGGTTAAGGAAATGTAACAAATGAACACGCTTTTATACGATAGAAATCTGAATATAATACCCTGGTCAAGGGGTAATCGAGAATATCGCAGAATGAATTGTTTAAGCTTTATAATGACTCATGCCAAGTATCTAAAAGAAATTATAAAGGAGTTTGGGAAATGTAAGCAAATAATAAAACTTTGACCAAAACCTTAACAAACCGTTGTAATAAGCGGCAAAACAAAACCCCCCAAAAACCCCACAACTGTCACCTCTCAATTTCCTATTAACGTGGCCTCGACAAAAGAATTTGGAAACAATAATTTGATGTCGTGAAAGTTCAACGAGGTCATCTACAGATGTGTACCATCATGGCTGCCAAATTTCATTTCTTTACATCCTGTAGTTTCAAATCAATCATGCCAAAGAGCTTCCTTGGTAGTAGGTAATGGTTGCACGAACATACCATGCAGACATTTTAAAAAATCGGAGTCTCGCAGCATTTTAATCTTATTTAAACCTAACTAAACTAGAAATATATCCATCTTAGAACAATTTTCAGTACGTGTAATAAATACAAAAAGAATATTAAAAAAAAATGACATAGCCATATACCCATGTATGAATAGACATATGCATACATGTAATTGGTTCATTTGGAACATTATTATTGGCAACTGATTGTCAAAGAAGAAGAAAAAAGTTTCCCAGGGACACAGAAGCACACATCTCGGACCTACACTGGCACCTATAAATCAAAGTCAGGATGGAAAATCAAACGGTATGATACTAAACTCCTGTATATGATGTCATGAAATGCTGGAAATGAAAGTCTTTGAAATACAAAGTCGCGTGTTGGATTTGTCTCAAATCGAACTACCCTTGCGAAGGTAAATCTGTGGATACCAAAGCAAGAGGATCGACAGTTAGGGGAGATAACTCACTTAAATGATGTTGCGGAATGCCTAAATTCAAACTCATTTAAAGTTCCTAGCCTCATAAAGTAAAACGCATACCTTCTCCGATATTTCTACAACAGTTAAGCAAAATTATTTAAAACCGTATGAGTGCATGACATACATAGAACCCTAAAATGCAACAAACAGATGGACAGACATAAGAAGCGAATGACAGAGATGTCCTGTAAGGCTCCTGATTTTTGGGAATAAAGGAACAAAAATATAAAAATATAACAGATTCACGTTCTAGATATTCAATGACAAATTTTTATATCAATTGACTATAATTTAGATATTCGATTACTAATTAACTTAACATTATGGAGAAGCTAGAAATGTGTTCATATGACACAAATGACCCCGCCAATAGTATGCAATTTATGGGGAAAATAAAAAGTTGTTTTGCCATAAAATGGTAAGTAATAACATTTTTCTTATGTGGACAATCTTACTGTGCATACGCCATTGTAATTATAAATACATTCGGTATTGATATTTCAATTGTTGCATAGTATGAATGAAAGTCTGAGAAATTTGCGAATAAGATGGCCAATCAAATAATTATGTTTTAGATCGAATCAAGCTGCAATCAACAAACCTTCATCCCCTATGCGTATTTTTGGGCTAAATCCATGTTTTGTCATTGTAACTCCAGGTGTAGGTCCAGTTTTTCTTTCTTTCCTACAAGGTTCAAATTTAGATTAGTTTTGTTGTGCTTAATATGATCAACTTTATCGTTTTATGTTACTTTTTCTCACCTACCCCACACCACACATACAGATGGAAGAAGACATGTTGGTGACCTTATGTTTAAAAGGTCACAGGGCCATACTTTGCATCAGCCAAAATACATGGTGAGGAGGGGTAGAGAAATGCCTAACTTGTTTCATTTTTCTCAAAGGTGTACTATACTATTTTGACAGGTAAAGGGGAGTTAACTCCCCAATATACTCCTGATCATGTGCAGTCGGTTTGTGGGGATTTTTTGGTGTTGGTGGTATGCACCTTTCAGATGTTCCAGATCATCTTTACAAATGTCCTACAGACTGTCCAGGTTGCGTAAGTGGTGAGTGGTGGGTGGGGCTCATGCCTTGCTGGTGAGCACATATTACCGATTTATTACTCATGTTTGACCCTAGAAATGTACACTTTGAAGGGTTTCATGGACAGAAGCCAAATAAAGAAAGGAGGGCCATATTAAGAAGACGTAGTTCGCGTTTGATTTTCATTGTCCACCAGCAAAACTGAGATTGTCATATTATGAGGGATATATTTAATTAATTTTACTATATTTTTAACTGAAGTAATCTTTGGCATCACGTGTGAAATAACCCATTTAATAATAATAGAACTTGGTTATGCAAACCTGAACACGGCATTTCAATATACCATCTTGGCATCATGGATGTTACTGCTGCTGCCACAAAATGTGACATCTATAATTTCATGTTATCTGTTAACACAGGCAAGACAAAACTCTTGGACAATAGTAATTTAAGAAAACAAGACAACCGCAGAGAACCTTGAGTATCCAGATTAATACAGCTATCTCTACAAACCAATCAAACACGACTATTTTCCTTTATTTTAGTCTCAGCTTATTACAAGCGCGTGTTCAGGAAAAATGGAACTAACTTTTAGTCAGTCAGTTAAAATGGTAAATGTGTATGGCCCCAGCAAGACAGCAGTGATTCAGACAAGATATTTTTTTAATACAAATAGTTCTACAGTAACTATAAGTGTCATCCATAACTAACGATTCCCTTTTTTAGTTAAAATAAATACCAAAAAGCTAACAAGAAATATACCGAAGTTTAAACCTTACTTTTGAGAGCATCATTTACCTTTGATTTAATAGATTTTATCTTTGGTGGCAGTGGACATGCACTTGCGACTGTCTCCGAGCAGCTCGCTGTTCTTCCTAAGGAAATAAGATTGTTACGAATTAATAAGTTGTTTACAAATTAATAAGTTGTTTACAAATTAATAACTTGTTTACAAATTAATAAGCTTTTACAAATTAATTAATAAGTTGTTTACAAATTAATAAGTTGTTTACAAATTAATAAGTTGTTTACAAATTAATAATTATTTTTTTTTACAAATTAATTAATAAGTTGTTTACAAATTAATAAGTTGTTTACAAATTAATTGATAAGTTGTTTACAAATTAATAAGTTGTTTACAAATTAATAAGTTGCTTACAAATTAATGAGTTGTTTACAAATTAATTAATAAGTTGTTTATAAATTAATAAGTTGCTTACAAATTAATAAGTTTTTTTGCTTGATTATAATCTAGAGCGATTATCACATGTTTGCCGTTAACAGACAAGACAAAAAGTTAGGTCAATATTTTATGGCATGGCTCACTGCTCTCCCCATCCCCCTTTTCTCCTCCTGGTAAGTCAGAACAGGATTTGTATCTGTAATTGTTGGAAGTAAAAAATAAAATGTTGTCCTCCAATAGAAATTTTCAGAAGCATTTTTGGTTCATGAAAGCCCACGACGTGTCCTCAGATTGACATAGTGTTTCTATAATCACCCATCTAAGTACTGCATTACCAAATTTGTTTTGTGCCCCTATATATGGTCATCAGTCTGATCCCCAGATCCTTGGTATACGAAGGGAAATAGTACCACATTCAAGGCTCAGCGAGGTTATCAATTTCCCTAGGGTCTCTGGTTTTCTTTGACTCAAAATAGCAGCTCAGTTCATTACCCGCTGTCAACATTGTCTGTAAGCACTTAGATTGTCTCATGGCAATCAGACTGAGTTTGTGTACATCAAACAATTTTAACTGAACCAATCTAAGATAACAACAAAATTTACGCGCTGTCAAGTGTTATTATTATATAAACAATTGGCATACATTACTTGCATTTTTTAATAAATTCTCCTGTAATTCATGACTTTGTAGCATAACACGCAGGCAGGCAGCATTAGGACATCCATTTTTGCTACCATAGAATAGAATTTCCTCAAATTGTATCCAATTAAATGTCTCCTTAACGCACACAGATTTTATCTCTGGTCATAATTAACGTCACGGTAACCAAATCTGACAGTCCCGTATAAATTCATACATGAGATGCTAAAACAGTTTGAAATTGAGAAGTTCCGTGTCTTTTTCTGTTTTCATTTACCAATTATTTCCATTCTTTTGAAGACCGTATGTCTTACCAATCCTAACTAGATTAATTTTGATACTAAGTTAAAAATTAGATTCAATAGATCAATCATAAATCAGACCTCGTTTGGCAGGATTTGCTCATTTTGCACCACCAGTATCAAAACATTAATTCAAATGTTTTGAATATGGATATAATTAAAAAGTCGGGTGGAAAATCCTATTATTATTTCATTAAACATTTTTACCATTAACACAAAGGTATCTAATTTATCAGAGCTTACTTCACGTTGCAAGTAATCCATGAAAATGCGAAAAACTGAAGCTGCAGCAGATGTCTACAACACTATTGGAAATATTGCTCTTTTTATCACAAAAAATGCATGTCTGTCTAACTTGTGGAGTTGGTTTTTTGTTTCTTCAGTTATAACAGGTGTTCTGTTCCAACATGACCGAGGCAAGAACCAAATAAACAGGGTATTGTAAATTTTATTTGTTTTAATATATTATGAATTCTTTCAATCTTTCAGAATGTCGGCCTGGCTTGACTTGCCAGTAGGATGTAGCTCGTGGAGACGATATCTGGAGCTATTTTGTGTATTCAACAAATATTGATATTGTTTCGATCGATATAAGAAACAATCTAATAATTTAATCAACAATAAGACCAAAAATCGGAATAAAGATGGGGAGGGGCTGGATTTTGATATTCGCGCCTACTCTTGTATATTAACTATTGCAAAATGACATTTCACGCACATCATCAGCAGACGCCAAGTGTTCAACATAGCAATTATATATTTAGCAGTTCTTTTCTTTGTTAGATAAATAAATGTCTATTATCTGCAATATACAATAAAGTACACAAGGAAAACACCACAGCTGGACTAACTATCTAATACTGGACACCATGACAATATGCTTAAATATTCTCTTGACACTGCCAATCATGAACGTATGTTTAAACGAAAAGCAATAGCTGTATTAAGAATAACTCAGCATATTCAGGACAATATTCAATTGAAAATATTGTTATCTAGGGATATTTAGAACCAACTCAATGATGATAATAATAATAATGATAATAATAATAATAATAATAATAATAATAATAATAATATTATTATTATTATTATTATTATTATTATTATTATTATTATTATTATTATTATTATTATTATTAAATAATTAATTAACAATACTACTACTATTACTACAACTAAAACAAGTAATAAATATAGGACACTGGTGAGGAAAAATAGGAGGAAAAAATTATATCAAACAAAATTATTTTATATCGATAATATTTTTTAAAGATATAAGGAGATACAATCATTATTTATATGTGTAATATTAATAATCAAGATGTTTTTTACTTTTCCGCTGGGGTAACCTTAAAATGTATGCAAGCAAGGTGATTTTAAAGTTAGCTTGCATGGAGAAAGTTGACGAACAAAATATTTGTCCAACACTGACACGCAAATGCTTCTTGAACATACCTTCTGTATCAGCTAACTTCTCATTTGCGTCTTGAAGCTGCTTGGCTAAGTTATTTATCTCTACTTGCACCTTCGTCAATATTTCTCGGTACTTTTGACATTCTGACATAAGTTGAATTTTGTCTTCATACAGAACCACTGAAAATGCAATATTAATAGAATATATGTTGGGGTTGGTATCAAGACAAAGACATCCTAATCGAGTGGTTACATTATTTGTCTTTTGCAAGCAAATTCTATTTACCTAGCGAAATCATGCATGACATCTGGTTGGTGTCATTTCGCATCAGATGCGCGTCTAAAATGAAGCTGATTGTGTGATAGGAAGATCAGCAACATAAGCGAGTTATCATTGATGGATATATAATATAATTTATTACAAACATACAATGCAAAAATATTCTGATGACCTCGCATAAGTGTTTCAAACGACATCTATTGATGTAAGACACTATTAACTTACAAAGCAGAATGTTAAATGCGACTGAAACCTAATAGTTTGCCTCATGACCTTTACCTTAAACATCGGACTTCAAGTGTGGTACGCGACACACCATTTAGTGTGATATATAGTTATAACAAGTGCCATCTCTTCATTTTAAACGGCTTTAAAATATAGTGTAAAGGAAAGTGTAATGTGTCGAATTTTGAATAAGTATTGAACTTTAAAATTGAATACATTGTGCAATAAAATTTTATTACAGTCAAGCCAGCAACCTTTTCCCATGTCAGTTGGTACATTTCGTTGGTGAGGGGGAGGCCTGCATCTACGGCTAATTTAGAACTGACCCGGGCATCGCAAAGCTGTCTTTGGAAAGTAAACACTAAGACGCCGACCATAACTGCTTAATCGGAACGCCATGTCGAATAGTCATTTATCAAAGGGAAGTTGGTATGTGTCGTATTTCTCAGATTCTAGGCTGTCAACATCTGACGGAAGAAATGATTGTCTTGGGGAAAAATTAGGAACGGCTGATTACGATTGGTCAGTTTAACTTAAGGCGTACACTCTGGAAGTAATGTTGAATTTAAAGTAACGACTTTGGGTGAATTTCCTCAGTCCGAGATTTTCCTGCAAGAGGACAAGACTCGTCTGACTCCGAGGAAAACTAAAGAGTAGTTCTTTTCTCATTAAGACAAGTAAGGAGACCAGGCGGCTGTCTTTTAAGCAAAGACAGGCTTTAGTACTAGGACACACATTTTCTTGGAAAGAACAGCATTAAGGGAAACAGCTCTCTGGAACAGTCTGGGACACTCCGGAAGACGGAAGTTCGGATAAGAAATCAAGCGGTTAGGATAGAAGGATCAAGAAAGATCAGACGTATACACGTGATGGGGAAAGACGCTGGATACATGGAGACAAAGACAGGAAGCGACGCTAGGTGGTGCAAATCAGGCGTGGACATTGTGCTCGTTTCACCACTCGTTATCTTGATGAAATGAATAATAGAACACTGCTATTGAAATCATTTAATCGTAAAATTTGTTTGAATTGAAGCTGTCACTATTAGTTTATGTCACTGATTAAATTATTATTCTCTTATCTAAAGGGGGCTCGTATTGTATTATTTCTTCTCAATAGTTATGCTCAATTCTCTGTTGACTTTCTATCTATCCATTCACACTGGGCAATAAAATCAAGGGAGGTCATCCTCTAGATAACGACAGCTAAATCTAATTAACCACCCCTCTTTACCAAGATGGAACATTGTTACAGAAAGTGTAATGGACACATGCAACATATAAATATTAGCATGACATTGTACTTGAAAATGATATATATATACATGTCCTCCTCTGTAACAAAACCTTCTGCCAGTGAATTAGTAAAATCGAAAATCACCCAAGACAAACATACAATTTTATTCATCATATGAAATGTAAGAAGACTAATTACTTTTCTTGCAAGGTTGCATCATTTTTTCATTAAAGTTTTAAAAAAGGTCAAATTAAAAGAGAGAGAGAGAGAGAGAGAGAGAGAGAGAGAGAGAGAGAGAGAGAGAGAGAGAGAGAGAGAGAGAGAGAGAGAGAGAGAGAGATAGAGAGAGAGACTTGGCGGAGAGAGTATAACACATTTATATACTATCCAACACCCAGTTATATATAATATCCAACACCCATTTTTATATCCTATCCAACACCCATTTTTCTTTACAAAGAAACACTCATTTTCATATTTTATCTGACAACCAGGTTTACATACAATCCAAAAACAACAATCATAGTATATACTTTCCAACACCCAGTTTAATTTACTTTCCAACACCTAGTTCATATACTATCCAACCCCACTATTATATGTCATCCAATACACGATTATTATACACACACGTTTCATAATACGTCCAATACCCAGTTTTATATACTATCCAACACCCAATTTTATATACTGTCCAGCACCTCACAGTTACTGTCTAGCATATAACGCCAGGTGTTTGGTAGTATGTAAAAAATGGGTATTGGATAGCAAATGACTGATTTATTGGATTGCATATAAAGCTGGGTTTTGGAAAGTATATAAAACAGGGTGTTGGATACTGCATAAAACTGGGCTTTTGATAGCATATAAAGTGGGTGATGGATAAATTATAAAGCTGGTTGTCGAATAGCATATAAAATGGGTGGTGGATAGGTAGGTAGTTAGGTAGAAGGTGTGCAGGTAGGTATGTAGGCAGGTAGGTATTAATGTATAGTGTCTCTCTAATGGCAAGTCATCACAATACTGGCTATAAAGTGTCGATTGAAAGCTAAGTTCTACAAATGTAAAGTTAACAAATTGCAAAAAAAAAAAAAAAAAAAAAAAAAAAAATTCCAACTCGGATTTAATTTAAGAGAACAGTGGAAGAAAAGAGACAAGTTTCATACATTTCACTAGTTTATCAAATTGAGGATAGTTCCTACCACACGAATTTGTCAACCTTTGTGCACGGCTTGAATAATTTTAAACTGATATGAAGAACACAATGATAGAAATAATGAAGTCAATAAATAAGCAAAACATTGCAATCACTTTCATTAATTTTCAATATGTTCTTGTTTCGGTGCATCAACTGGAAATATAATAGAACGTATGTTATAGAAAACTTTAAAGAAGAAAGATTTATACGATTTTTAATAAAAAAAACAAGGACAGCTTATTCAGTCTATTTAGCTTTTGAACCTATGTGGCTTATGTAACTACTTTAAATTTTCATTAAGATCATCCGTTTCTTATTTAGTTTCATTTTCAATGTATCTCACTGTGTCTGAAAAACTGCTTCATGTGGCTTAAACAACTAACTTCTATCTTGGCGGAGACGACAAGGGATAAAATCATAAGTGCCATTTTGTCTTATTTACTCTTGCTCATTTTCAAACCGGGTGATTAGAAACAGTTATATGAGATATGACACAAAAGTCCTAATGTTTGTCTTTCGTAATAGCGGTGGCAACCATAGTCCTTTTTATGATTCCCTGATTTTATGTAAATTTCGCATTACGAACTGTAAATCATCTTAACACACTTTCATAATCGCTACAGTCAACCATAAAATATATAATTATACGGTACCATCCCAGTGATTATTACTTTTTTCATTTTTGAGTTGATCGACGTCCTTTATGCGGTTACTCAATTCTTCGCATTTATCCGCATGTTGTCTTTCAAGTCTTTCTAACTTGTTCCTCAAGTCTTCCATTCCTTTCTGAAATGGGTGAAAAAAATGTGTAGCTGTGTATGGTCAAAGTTGCAATGGAATACAATCAAATTTATTTAACTTATGCACACTATGGAGACAAATGAAAAGTTTCCATAGCAGCCACTTTTTCTCACAACTCACAATCGTCAAAATTAGACTAGTCTTGTATTTATGTGAAGTTTTGATTAAAAAGACAATCATGAAAGTAAAAATTAGAAGGGACCTAAATGCCTAAGTAATAACAATGATTATATTATTTATTATTTTTAAGAGACATTTTAAATTAGATCACTGCTAGTCTCGTGTATCATACTTCCATTTATCGAACTAACATTTTATATGTGATCTTTAATTGCAATGACTTATTCAGAGTCACTTAGATTAACTCCGTTCATTCGACAATCAACTTTTTAACCATAAACTGCATTGGATCGTCAAGACCAATCTGCATATTCCTTTCCCACAGTGATTGAGTAGGAATATTTATGTT
Source organism: Megalonaias nervosa (assembly GCA_016617855.1). Classification (NCBI taxonomy): domain Eukaryota; kingdom Metazoa; phylum Mollusca; class Bivalvia; order Unionida; family Unionidae; genus Megalonaias; species Megalonaias nervosa. Next base: position 10,686 of record JAECUM010039225.1, read on the forward strand.
GCATAATTCTAGATAAGATATCTAATAATTTCAGTACTTTCCTTCTTGATTTGGAATGAATTGTTTTTGTAAATCGTATTGGATATTTTGTGATCACCACAAGACACAATCATACAATACAATACTGAATCTTAATCACGAAGACGTTAGAAATGCCTTTTACAACTTAGTAAACAGCTTAGTGACGAAGACCAATTTTGTTGCGTAAATAAGCATATATACTGCTTTTCTAGAGCGCTGAGTCTACCCTACCCAATCTATGATCCTATATATGGAATATATGATAAATATGCTCACAATACTTATTCCTAGATTAAAATCATACCAACAGTAGTAGTGAAGTGCGGCTTTCATCCCAGTAGAGGACTTCTGGATTGAAGGCCACCGTACAGTCAGTCATTTGGGGGAGCGGGGATAACGCATAGCCATGGTATTGCTTAACTAGTACAACATTGGTTCTAACTGAGGAAACCGACGATGGTCACAGTAGCTGACAATGTTCATATGGATACAAAGTGTTGCCTACCATTCCAGATCTGTGCCTGGACGGTGATAGTGTCGTCGTTATTGCTTAGGGTAAAACCACCACCAGACTGAAAGTCTTGTCGTCGTTGTTGCTTAGGGTAAAACCACCAACAGACTGAAAGTCTTGCATTGAATCACAACGACATAGACCACAAGCATCTATTGCTTTAACCCAACTGACCGACTAGACTTTTTTTCGGCCATTAAGAATATAAACTTTAAGATAGAACATTACCTGCTATTGTGCTGCCTTGGCCCACCTCGTAGCAGAGAGTTCCAGCATATGTGGGATCTTCAGGGTCGCCATTAAATAGGTATGATGGACCGAAAGTGCGTGCAGCTTGTTTACTACAGAAAGTCTAGGCCAAATACATTCAGAATGTGCAAGCACTATTTAATATCATTGGTGATAGTGCACTCCAGTATATTTACCGGTGAATGCCTTTCGTCAAAGATGAATATCGAGGTCTCCTATGTGTCTCCATTGGAGACATTACTCTAATCCCCATAGGACTCACCACTCACAATAGTAACTTGTCGCAGGGGGCTTGCGTTTCGTAATCAGAACGTTTTCCAATGGTGATCATATGTTCTAGGTGTTCTTAAATCGCTGAACGTCCATCAACGCTGGGGCATATGATAGGGTATGTCAGCTCCGCAAAACACGGGTAATTTGAATCTAAAGATGTTGTGAGAGCTGCTAAATTGGATCAGTGAGCATGATACTGACCCACCAGGTAGCGGCGTTGAAGTCCACAGTCACTGAGAAACTGAAGCTTGTATGTATTTACGATAGTTTCTGTGTTGTAATACCCCATCGAGAATGGTGACATCTATGTCGGGCTGATTCAGGTCGAGCGCGCAACAAATCTGTTGCTGCGGAGCTCAGCCGAAACGTGGTACAATTCTGGGCTGAACCAAGTTTACTTTTGCACTGGTGAAGATCGCCTATTTTATTGTGACCGCCTCAGCTATAGGATCAGCCAATATAACATTCATTGTCAAAACCATCACAAGTGTAGGATCGATGGTACTACCACAAACACTTCGCTAAAATAGCGACGCCAAATACAGTGTAGGCGGTGTTTTAAGATTTAATGATGCGGCGTGATACAGAGATTTTCTACAACCACGTCATTAATAAGGTGTTGGAGATGATCTGATTCCAAACCAGATCCACGCCCACAAGCAGTCGACATACTAACAATAGGAAGAGGCCTTAAAATAATGGCGAGGGAGTGTATTAATTATAGGAAGTTGTTGTCAATTGATTTTGGTGCCCTTTCCAAAACCAGTACACGATGTACGGGTTAGGAAGGCGCATCAAAGCCGTAAGGCTTCAAATAGAAAAGGTGGACCAGGTGTCAGGTATGTTAAACATGTGCATCTACATAAAACACGATCAATTCGTGTAGACCATCCACTAGACATTCGGAACGTCACTCGACACAAACTCTGGTGTATTGCTAGCACAGGGATCTTTGATGACTTACAGCCACACTGTATCGTGATCTTCGGCCGCCTAGGGTGCGGCGAGAGGATATTTGTCTGTGAAATGCTTAAATCGGCATTCGAGGGCTACTTTGATTTTTTTCATCATCATGTAACCTGCTATGCCCTTGAATATTGAAACGACAGACCGAGGTCCCGGAATAAAAATAAACGTGGATGTATTTCTGGTCAACCCTTAAGACTTTGATCTGGATGACATGCTTTCTACACCAGCTAGCACTAAAAACAGATGCCTAGACGCGCAGGTTGTGAATAACAACTGGTACCTTAATTTTCTCAAGATAGATCCACAACTTGAGGTTACATTATTTGTGGGCGGTGCCGCGGTTATACCTGCCAGCATTATAGTAATATTCTCGTACCTTATACATTGTTTAATCTTCTACATTAGCAAGCACCATGCCACAGATGATGGGTGTTGCGGTCCTCTCCATCTATGAGGACCTCAGTCAGATGAAGAAACTCCTGTTTAATTTCCTCAAGCTGAAGGATAAATGTGGCAAGTGTAACCTTGCCACGATGTAATGCTGGCTCATTAGAAATGCCTTCACAGCAGACTACTACGTCAAAGCTGCAGGGGACTTGTTTAACTAATTTTTGTGCGTTGTTTTTATCTGGATCAACTGCACGACTTTTCCCTTTAACTTTCCGTGCGTCAGGTGAGGAGCTCAAACGTTTGACATTGCCACCAACATTCACTGGAAATTCAATGCTAGTAATGACACACTCAAAGCAGCAGTTGTCATTGTTCTCCACGTTAATAACTGAGCTTGGAGGTTTGTGCCAGGTTATTATAATGTAGTTCTGGCAGAGAACAGAGCGGTAATTCGGCATACAGATATCACGTACTTCAAAGACAACAAATGCCCATCCTGACCCGTCACTCGTGTATTTCCTCAAAGTGCTAAGTGCAAGACAGCTGGCCAATAAATCTGGGTTAGTATGATTATTTCTGTAATTTAAAGGTTTTTCTATTTTGTACTAATTACATCTTCGTTTTCCCTGGATTTTCAAAATGCCTGTCGCATAAAGCCAAACTTTATATAATTATAATATAATTATAAATATAATCGGTATTAAGCCGTGTTTTCTTTAAACACATTTTCTTTTACAAGTCTTTATTTGCAACAAAATTTATATTAATATTATATTTTCTTTAAAAACAAACCAACGATAAATATGCTTTAAGAAACAACGTAGTATCCACCCCCCCCCCCACTTCAAACAGCTGCCGATATATCAAAGAAAGCAACCACATGAGTAGTATAGTGGGGCGATAGGGGGCATATGAAGCCAAAGAAGGAAAAACAGCCTGGGCCTGTATGGGGCACAGATTTATAGGGACAGAAAATCACCCTGGGCCTGTATGGGGCATGTGGGAATTTTGTATAGCGACAATAGGAATGGAACAGCTAGGGTGACGTCACGGTACTGGACATTTGCAACAATGTAGCAAGTGGCTGAACTAAATACGCGTAGCTACTCTAGGGAGGGACAAATACAATAGAGACTGCGATAGACCTATACTATTACAAGCCCGAGATTTATATATAAAGCATTACCTAGACCTGAAATTATGTTGGCGGTGTTCATAAATTTGCATAATTATAATGATGCTATAAATAGTTATAATCAAGGAAAAGACTAACGCCAAAATGGATGTGACTAAAAGTAACGCTAAAATTACGAAATTGTCCCAGAATTTAACGGAGACTAAACATGTCCCTGAACATTAGGTTACATTGGTTTAGACTAAAAGTAGTACTAAAATTACGACATTGTCCCGGACTACAGTGGAGACTAAGAAAATCTGGAACATTAATATTCAAATGACTGTGACTAAAAGTAACGCTAAAATTACGAAATTGTCCCAGAATTTAACGGAGACTGAACATATCCCAGAAGATTAAATTATATTTGTTTAGTCTAAAAGTAGTACTAAGATTACCAAAATGTCCCAAACTCTAGTGGAGACTGAGAAAAACTCCGGAAGATTGTATTCAGATTGCCGTGACTTAAAATATTGCACTAAATTTCCGAAAAATTTAGCGGACTTGAATGGAAACTGATAACTAGCCAGATGTTTTGGTTGTCAGAAATGGCAAAGACAAAGTGTAGCACTAAATTCTGAAATTGCACCGGACTTTAGCGGAGACTGAAAATAATCCATAGATAAATTTTAAAAATGTTACCAAGACTTAAAGTAGTACTGAAATTATTTAAACTCATACCGACCTTCGCGGAAACTGAAAAATTGTAAATAAAAAATTAAAATAAGCGATACTATAGCGTCAGTGGGAATTAGCATTACGGGACTCTACGTTTTCTACTGTAGCGTCAAGATTTATAGCGTCATTGGGAATTAGAATTACGGGACCCTACTTTGTACTATAGCGTCAAGATTTATAGCGTCAAATGGCACACCCTGGGACACTATAGCGTCAATGGGAATGTTGTATGGGAACAATAGGAATGGAACAGGTAGGGGGACGTCACGGTACTGGACACTTGCAACAGAGAATAATGTTTTTGTGAGTTAAACATAAATTTCACAACAACTGAAAAGTTTTTTACGCAAGAAAGAATAAATCTTTTCGAGGCAGTGGAGTGGCCCTGAAAAGGGTCTTTGTCGCGAATGCATAAAACACACCACATAGACTATCCAAACAAACGGACGCGAACGCATAAAACACATCACATATACTTACAACACAAACGGACGCGAACGCATAAAATACACACATCTACTATCCACACAAACGGACGCGAATGCATAAAACACACCACATATACTATCCAAACAAACAGACGCGAACGAAAAAAACACACCACATATACTATCAACACAAACGGACGCGAACGAATAAAATACACACATCAACTATCCAAACAAACGGACGCGAAACGCATAAAACACACCACATATACTATGAACACAAACGGACGCGAACGCATAAAATACACACTCTGCTATCCACACAAACGAAGGAAGAGAGAGTAAAAAACACCACAGCTACTATCCACACAAACGGACGCGAACTCATAAAATACACCACATATACTATCAACACAAATGGACGCGAACGCATAAAATACACACTCTACTATCCACACAAACGAAGGAAGAGAAGAAGAAAACACCCATATATACTATCCACACAAGCGGACGAGAACTCACAAAATACACACATATATACTATGCACACAAACGAATGAGAATGCATAAGACACACACACATTATACTATCCACACAAACGACCAAGAATGCATAAAATACACCATATATACTATCCACACAAACGAATGAGAATGCATAAAACACACACATATATACTATCCACACAAACATTAGGCGAACGCATAAAACACCACATATACTATCCACACAAACGCTACGCGAACGCAAACAACACTACATTATCTACTATCCACACAAACGCGAGGTGATCGCATATAACACACATTCTACTATCCACAAAAAGGCTAGGCGAACGCATAAAACACCGATATATACTATCCACACAAACGTACGAGAACGCATAAAACACACACATATATACTATCCACACAAACGAATGAGAATGCATAAAACACACCATACTTACTATCCACGCTAACGAACGCATATGCATAAAACACACCATACCTACTATCCACACAAACGAACGCGAATGCATAAAACATACACACGATACTATCCACACAAACGAAAGCGAACGCATATAACACACACTATACTATTCACACAAACGGGAAGAGAAGAAAAACACACCCATATCTACTATCCACACAAACGTACGGGAACGCATAAAAACACACCATACTTACTATCCAAACAAATGAACGCGAATGCATAAAACACCCATATATACTATCCACACAAACAAAAGAGAACGCATAAAACACACTATACTATCCACACAAATGAGCGCGAATGCATAAAAATACACCATACTTACTATCCACACAAACGGGAAGAGAAGAAAAAACACTCCATACCTACTATCCACACAAACGAACGCGAAAGCATAAAGCACACACACACTATACTATTCACACAGAAGGGGAGGAAGAATAAAAACACCAATATCTACTATCCACACAGAAGGGCAAGAAAAAACCTCATATCTACTATCCACTCAGAAGCTACTAAAATAACCCATTATATACTATCCACATAGGTACGTGCACTCAGCAACACACAAATATACACACCAACAAACGTACGAGCACGCATACAAACACACAAATACACACAATAATATGTTTTTATTCACTCTCAATTATCGCAACAGTCAAGTGGTGAACTTTGGGTTCTTGAATGAAGCCTTTCATAATGGACAGGATGGAAAGTTTAAAGTGACCACCCACGAACCAGACAAGATTGTACGTTTACCCACACACCATATCGTCAGCCGGCCCTTGGAAAAAAGTCTATCAAATCGTGTACCAGAAGCGAGTAGGGCTTCCCAACCACTTCACTTTACCGTACGGTCACGCTGGTATAAAAAAATGGTTCAAAGACGATAGTCACCAACAAAAAGGATGACTTTGACACAGCAAGAATCGACTGAGAAACCCAAAGAGAACTTCAAGTTCAAACCATACCATTTTCCTGTTTTCTTGCCGGACTATTGCAGTTGTGCCAGTCGATTGGAAACGTTTCAAAAATGGCCCACGGATAGGGAAGGATTACCTACTGCGAATGTTTTAGCTAGAACAGGATTTGTCTTCTTGGGACCTGAGACTGGATTGGGATACGAAGTACAGTGTTTTAGTTGTGGTCTGAAGTTGCGTATGGATCGATGTATCTACAAAGATTCAGCTATTCTGGAACATACTCAATGGTCTCCGCATTGTTCTTACCTTTCTAAGGTCTTTCCACCCATCACACTACGGTTCAGGTATGACGGTACCTTAGAGAAGGTAGCACCGATGTCGAAGAAGAAAAAAAGGAAGCCTTCCAAAACTGGTCATAAAAAAGGAACGATGTACAAACTCGAGACTTCATTATGACTAGTATAAAAAGGGACAACGTCCAAGACCGCTAGTTTATTGTCACTACCAACACCAAGCGAGAAAGATGAATCCTTTCACACAGCAAGTATCGAACGTAAGACTCAAGTCCAACGAGAAACTCGAGTACTATGCTGTGCCTTGCGATGACAGGGATGCCGTACGCTATGACCTCAGCGATTCAGTACCACATCATCATGGGAACTTTGCTACGACTGTACCTACCATGGAAAGTGATGCAGTGCGTGTCAAACTTAATGGATACGAAGCGATGCCACTCGTCATCGTACACCTTTTCATTTTACTGGTTTTCATAGTGGATGTCATCATGATGAAACCATGCGGCTACCACCCTACGGATGTCATCCAAAATTGAGCAAACACCTACATATTTCACTGTACCCTCATCGAAATTAACCTGTGAAAGACGAATATTCGTTCCCTGTGCGTTTGCCTGAATACTGCTCCTATGAAAGTCGATTCAAAACCTTTCGAGGAAAAATGGCCAAAATATCTGGGAGGACCTACACCCGAAGAATTAGCTAGAGCCGGATTTATCTACTTGGGCGAAGGGGATAAAGTCAAGTGCTTCAGTTGCGGAGTGTCACTTCACGAGTGGGAGAAGAAAGATTGTGCTTACCTGGAACATGCTCGATGGTCTCCAGATTGTCAATACCTACCTTTAGTGGGACCTGGTCATTGAAGTGGGCATACCATGTCGTTTAAGAAACCAGCTCCTTGGCTAGAAGTCAAACGTTGGACAACCCCAAGACAAGTATTTAGCCCTCATTGGAAAAATAATCTTCAAACATTACCAAACGAATTGCAAGAGAAGGTCTACAAGGACATTTGGCTGGGACTTGCCAGAGCAAAATCTCAATGGGTTACTGAGGAACTTTTATGTCGAGAAATTCACAAGAGGAAATTGACAAAAGTCAAAAAACAAGTCAGATTTCTCTGGATCAAGGGTGCGATCTACCGAATATTCCGCTTTAGACCATTTACATTTGAAGATTTTATTGACATTCTTGACCATTTCCTGGAATGGCAGTGGCCAGAAATTACTCACTACATTCGTTACTTTCGCACTAGAAGTGTTTGACTAACATAGTCATGGATACTTTACTAGAGAACATTCGTGGCTTGCCTGTGGAGTTGAGAGAACGCATTTACCGCGAGTTTGTCAAAATACAAGAGAAGCGCAAAGAACAATTGCATCCGTCAATTCACCGATGTTTGAACCACTGGTACCTGAATGCTATAAAAGGACTGATTCTGATGAAAGTGTTCCAGTGGTCAGACATTGATCAACTACTCGTGGGCGAGAAGGATTGGTATCTTGTTAGTGATTGTATGTACTGCAAGGTAGACTTACTGCAACGAATTCCAGAAGAAGAGTTAGAGGGTTACCAAAATCTTTAACACAATGTAAACTTAGTTCAAGAGGGCACTTCTGAACGGTGTGTGATATGCAAGTTAGTGACTAAACAATTTAGATTTGCCACTGGAGTACGACCATCTCTGTGCAGAAAGTACACTTATTGCCTCCGACAAAAAGAGGTATGAAAACGGACTACCACTCCCAGAAGAACCACTCCCTTCAGGACAGGACAGGACCGTTATCGACATCCCCGAAAGACCATTCCGGGAAGACACTTGTGTGACTGCCAAGGAGTGTAGAGACTCTAAGAACATTACACACTGTCCCTACAATTCCACCTCTTGATCACCACAAATGTTGTACAGAGACTTGTTTATATTCCACTATGATCGTTTTGATGTGTCTTTTATTCATGTACTTAGCCATTTGGCTTTTATGTATTTTTGTCTTTTGTGTTGTTCACTTTTAAAGATGACAATAAACGTGTCCTAAAGTATAAAAACTCTTGTCTTGTCTGTCTTCCTGTCAAAAGTGACATTCCTTTTCACTACTACTATGGCTACCTCTACCGTCTCTGCTCCCTCTTCCTCCACTTTCAAAGTCATCGACGAACACGTAGATAGGACTAGTTGGGAGGCCTTGTATCTTTGCCATCCCTTTAACATGCTCATTGCCGGACCTAGCGGTTCAGGCAAAACCGAACTTGTCAAACGTTTGATCGAACATAAACATCATTTGATCGATCGTCCACCTCAAAGAATCGTGTGGTGTTATAAAGAGTGGCAATCGGCGTACAGCCTTCTGCGAGAAAGTCAAGGCGATTCCATTGTCTTTGTGGAAGGTATTCCTGGCGAAGACGACGGGATCGTGTCTGACCCTAGTCAAACCCATTTGGTTATCTTAGACGAAGAAGAAATTAAACTGTGGTTTACGCGCAAAGGGCATCATCGTAATGCCAGTGTCATTTACATCACCCAAAATTTGTTTCAACAAAGTAAACCCCATCGCACCATCAGTCTCAATGCTCATTACGTGGTGTTGTTTAAAAGCCCTAGAGATAAATCGCAAGTGCAAGTGTTAGCAAAACAGTTAGGAACGCCTTGGCTGACTCTTGCGTACGACGATGCCACTCAAACCCCACATGCCTATTTACTCGTGGATTTAAAACCCACCACTCCCGATTATTTGCGATTTCGTACCCATCTGTTTCACCACTGGTGCCAAGACGGAGGACCTGTCGTGTACACGTCCCCGTCGTCGACTTAAGCACAACCACATTCACCAAAAAAAAATCTATAAAAACCTCAGTCACTTTGGCTCTGTCTCACACATCGTTAACATGACGTCTCTTCAGTTTCATCTTCCCAACAAATTGATTCGTGCCTTGTACGGCATCAGTCGCGAAAAAAATCCACAAATACGTGCTCATGTCTTAGAAGCTAGTCTCAAAGAGGTCTTACGATGGTTTACAGCACGTCAATTACTGCAAGGCATCATTCAGATTCCACATCAAACCAAACGTTTTCTTGACAGAAACAAAGTTGCCTTGACGCAACTGGCCGATCCTCGCATCGACACTTAAACCAAAAAGCAAATCATTTTGAAACCTGGAGGTAGCGATTCTCTAGGAGGTGTCATCATTCGCTCCTTCTTAAAATGGGATCCCAATGTTCCCAAAGTTGTTCCCAAGAAAAAAGCCACTCACCGACGTACCCAGAAGAAAAAGGAAAAGAGTAACGGTGTCAAGACCAGGTCACAGCCTCAGAAAAAGAAAAAGAAAAGTCCACAGAAAACAGTTTCTACCCGCAAGAGAGTGTCTCCGAAAACTTCTTCAGCGGTGACACCCTCTTCCTCTTTAGCGGCTCTGGACGCTGCTCACAAAGTACCTGCCCCAAAAATCAAAGTCCAAGAGAGATCGGGCATGTTAGAGAATTTGTCCAAACAAGAACTGTCCCGATTTAGTCCGTTGGGGACTCCTCAACGTCGAGTGATACCTGTCATCAAGTTGAAACGACGTAAAGACAATCAGTGGCGACACATTCCAGTATAAAAAAGACCTGAGGCAAACAATACGGATCAGTGTTTCTGTGCTGCTGAACGCCCAAAGATGTCCCCTCCAAGAAGGGCACACTGTTACCATCGTCGTTCCTCTGTCCAAAAAGGAAAAAGACAGTCACGTCATCCAAATAAACACTTAGCCAAACATCGACGTCACCCTCATAAAAGGCATACTTGTCCAAAGAAAAAGAGGAGCCACCAAAAAGGAGGATTGTTTGGCGATTTTGGAAAACACATCGTCACCTTTATGACGAAGCGAATGTCCCAAAAGAAGGATAAAAGACCGTGTGACAAGTCATCGACGTTAGTGTATATTTGGTCTGTGCCCCGGAATCAGTCAATCAATCAACAAACAAAGATGTCACCCCGCAAAAGATATCCTTCTTCTATCCCCAAAGGAAAGAAAAGGAAAGGACTGCCTCCTCGTTTAGTCAAACATTGGGACATGTTGTCTGTCCTGTCCAAAGCTCCTCCACCCATGCGAAAAAAACTCATTCAAACCGCCTCCAATGATGTCATCTATGTGGTGAGCGAATGTTGTCTGAATGTCTTGAAAGGAACGATACCTTTGTCTAAACACCAGAAAGAATGTTTAGCCAAACATCGACAAGTTCTTCGTCAAATGGTCCAAAAGAAAATACCCATTCGTCAAAAGAAAAAGATGTTGGTGCAACGCGGAGGAATTGCCATTTTACCCCTGTTAGGACCCTTGCTGGGAACCATAGGAGCACCCTTGCTGAAAGGGGTATTGGGAACATTTTCAAGAATCCTGGGATGAAGATAAAAAGGTCCAAGAAGATAAAAGGAGGACTCTGGAGTTAAAGGATCTCAGACGTGACCCTTGAAATCCGATGGAAGGACGAGAACTGACTTTAGTCCCTTACAAACGATGGATGGAATACCATCGTTGGCAAGAAAAACGGACCCCGCATATGCCTCCCAATCCTCATTTGACCGAGATGTCCCAGTTACAACACGAATTGGAATCGTTGATGGATCGCAGCGATTTGTCAGAAACGGAAAAATCGCAACGGTATGGTCAATTGTTGCAACGACTGCAACTCTTTCACCAGAAAGCTTTAGACGAAACAGCTCAACCAACTGTGAAAGATATTAAGGCCCTGATGAAAAGTTCACCATGACCACCAATACCACCCCCAGTGGTCAAGACAGATGCAGCCCAAGGGTTGCCTGAGGAAGAAGAGGCAAGAGGAGTCTTTCAAACACCGTCAGCGGCTCCCATCCCTAGTAAGATTGCAGCGTCCTTGTTGACCCCTTCCCCTACACCGCAACGAGAAGAACTTAAAGCTTGGGTTAAAAAGATGATGTCCACTCCACCTTCGACAGAAGTTAAAAAGAAAGAAGAGAAAGCAGATGTGAAAAATGAAAAGAGGACCAAAGCCATTCCATTGCCACCACCACCAACAACACCACTACCACCAAAACTACCTTCGACTTCTACTCCTGTGGCACATCGGACACGTAAAGCCGTTTCTAACCACTTCAGAGTACCATCAGTGAAGAGTGGATCACTTATTAAAAAAATGGAGAAGGTGTTAGCCAGCATTTACTATGATCCAGCCCATCCTGCAGGTCACGGTGGAGTTCAGAAATTGTATCGTGCTGCCAAAACTCGACTGAAAAGTGTTCGTTTACCTCAAGTACAACGATGGTTACAAGAACAAGCCACGTACACCTTACACAAACCCATTCGACGAAAATTTCCAGCAGTCTCTCATTTGGCCACCTACAATCGTGGTTACAAATATTTGTTTTGTGTCATCGACGTCTTTTCCAAATTTGCTTGGGTCGTGCCATTGACTTCCAAATCGAGCAGTGAGTTAGTGCGAGCCCTCCAACTGGTGTTGAAACAAAGCGGGCGTCACCCTCTTCGATGGCAAACTGACAAAGGCACCGAATTTCTGAACCAAGCTTTCCAAAAAGAATTTAAGAAACATGACATTCATTTTTTCACCACCGAGAATCCCGAAACCAAAGCCAGCATCGTGGAACGTTTCAAGGCACCTTGAAAGAACGCATGTGGAAATATTTTACGCATCAACACACTCTCAAGTACATCGACGTCTTACCGCACCTCCTCCAAGCGTACAGTCAATCTTACCATCGAAACATCGGACGTGCCCCCCAAGAAGTGACTCCCGACAACGAAGTCACCGTCTTCGAGCGTCTGTTTGGTACGTCCCCGACGGTAACTGTCCCCAGGAAAGCTGGAGTGTTGACAAGAGGAGATTGGGTGCGATTGGCAAAACCAAACGCACTTTCAACAAAGGTTACTTACCCAATTGGACCACCGAATTGTTTCGTGTCACTGAACGAGTGCGTGGCCGTCATCCTCCCGTCTATAAATTAGAAGACATGAACGGAGAAGTGTTAAAAGGAACGTTTTACTTGCCCGAATTACAACGTGGTTCCAAAAAGGAAGTGACCATCATGCCCTTCAACACAAACTCAGCTACCGCAGTGACCACTCCATCGCCCAGTTCTTCTGTGCAAGATCTACAAAAACAACCCTTGTGGGTGTGGTGTGGAGAACGTGTGCCTAAAACGCAAATCGTCTTTGCCTGCCAAATTTTTGTGGTGTATTGTGTCATCGGTGCTGCCATTGCCAATTTGAGTTTGCAACAAGGAGATAAACACTTGTGGATCATTTTACTCAGCAGTTACATCGGTTACCTTCTTCCCAATCCGTCCCTGAAATACTCCTCGGACGGGAACAACAACGGGAGCCTTGCGTCCAACGTCAGTCCCCCTTCCAACAGTCACCAATCCAAGCACAAGAATCCTCTTTTAGACACTCTTCTGACTTCCAGTGACCCCTCGGACACTAGAACAGTGGAATTATGAATAACCAATTTTACTTAACGTTACCCAGTGATAGTTCCATGGAGGTGCTTCCCAATAACACTTTGTGCTGTTACACGGCCAGATTTCCTCAGACCATCCAATTGGATCACGAAGCCCATTGGGAAGTGGCTTTAGTGGAAATGATTCACCCTACGCAAATCAAAAACATCGTCGAAAATCAAAACACTTTTACGGTAGAAGTTCATAACGAGCAAGTGCAACAGGCCTTGGATGAACGCACCAGTGTAAGTGACTCTATGAAATCACAAGACCCAAAAACTAAACGGTTGAAAACTCCCCCAGGGTATTATATTAGTGGTCAATATTTGGTGAACACCATTGCTGACAGGTTCAATGACATGTTTGGTAAAGTCTTGCAGAGAACCAGAAAAAGTGTCACGATCGAATACCACAAAATAGCTCGTCGCCTACTCATCAAATTTTCAGGGGACAAAGTATTGGCCATTACATTTTGTCCTGAATTGTATGACATTTTGGGTGGAGACCCTAAGTTGATCAAGATGAAAACCGAAATACCAGTCATTATTAGTAACTCGGATTTTGCGAAATATTTTCGATTCCCTGTAGAAATGGACCAAGGACTGAATTTGATTTTTGTGTACTCCGATGTGGCAGAGTACAACGTGGTGGGACACACCTCCGTACCGTTACTGCGTGTCATTCCTTTCAAAGTGGATTCTGCCACGAATGCTGACGAGGAAGGTGGAAACACCTATCACATTCACCGCGAATTTGTACATCCTTACTATTTGCCCGTCAGTAAATCGTATTTCGACACTGTCAACATTACTTTAAAAGGAGATCTGGGACAAAATATTCCATTTACCAAAGGGAAAGTCACAGTGAAACTCCATTTTCGAAAACGATTACTCTAACCCTTTGTCAGTTATGTATCCTGTGTACCAAGGAGTCGCTCGACAATGAGGACATGGTTTAGGAGATATGCAAAAATCGGCCTTTCGTACAGTGGTTCCCTTTTTGAAACCGATGGTGACACGGGGATTGCACGCCTTGAAAGATGCCGCGTTGACGCAATGTAAACAATTTCTCCAAAATGTCATCATTGACAAACAAAACCCCAAAGAAGCTTTCTTGAGAGCAGGCAAAAATGTTTTGCTTCAAACAGGCAAAGACATTTTGGGCCGACGAGAAACTCCTATAAATGCTCTGGGCGATGCCGAGTCAGGCATTCCTGCTTCCCTGACGACACAGCAAGGACAAGGCAGAAAAAGATGACGAAGACACCCGTTGAGAGGAATTCACACTCCCAGAACTAGCAAGACTAAGAAAAGAAAAACCGCCCGAGACTTAGACGTTTTGCATTATTAAATCAGAGAAAATGATGCACTGAGAGTCTTCCGCCTGTTCCAAGTCGGAACTGGATCTGTTTGCCATGCCACCCACTATGATGACGATGCAAGAATCCCAATGGGTCGAATTTCATCCCGTCTCCTCTTTGACGGATTCAGCTCCCATCGAGTTTGAAATGAAAGGACAGCCCGAAGATTATCTGGATCTGACTAGCAGTTACTTGTACCTGAAACTGAAATTGATCAAAACGGACAACACCAATCCGGGTGCCGATGATAAAGTAGACGGGAGGTCAACAATTTCATGCATTCCTTGTTCAGCGAAGTCGATTTGTACTTGAATAACAAACTGGTCAGCAGTAGCGTGGATACTTACCCTTACCGAGCGTACCTGGAAAATCTCTTGACGTACGGAAAAGAGGCCAAGAACACTCATCTGGATGCTTGCATGATTTGGAAACCTGACACCGCAGGCGAAAACAAGTTTTACGACACAGCCCTGACAGCAGATGACGATCTTCACAATGTGGGCTTTAAAGACCGTGGAAAGAAAATCCTTCAAGGTCGTAGTTTAGAACTGATGGATCGTTTGCATTTGGACATGTGATTGCAAGACAAGTATTTGCTCAACGGAGCAAACCGCCAAGTATCCGATACGAGGCGTAGAAGTGAAAATTTTCACCATTGCTACTGGACTACGATCCAAGATCGAAGATCATCTGTTCCAAGGACAGTTACCCAAACGTTTAATCGTTGGCATCGTCAGTAATGCAGCCCTCAGCGGAGCCCACGATCAAAATCCTTTCCAGTTTAAGCACTACAGAGTGTCCAAAATCGAAGTCAGTCGCGATTGGAAGATCTTGTGTACCAGACCCTTCGAACGTAACTTTACCCAGAAGAATTACTTGAGATCGTACTTGTCCCTGTACGAAGCTACCGGACAGCTAGGGACCAACACCAGTCACGGCATTTCGTACGAAGATTATGAAGGAGGTTACACTTTGTGGGCCTTTGATTTCACTCCAGTCCAAGGCAGCGACGAGGGACATTTCCACCCTATAAAATCCGGTCAACTGCGTGTGGAACTTCAGTTTGCAGAAGCTCTCACCGAGACGGTGAACGTAATCCTGTATGCCGAATTCGATAATACCATAGAAATCAACATTTTGAGAGAAATCATTCTAGACTATTAGAAACTATGGAAGACTCTTTTCCCTCTTTGGACAGTAGAGAATCTTTGGAAATGGAATGGGAGGATACCGTGAAAGCAGAACCCCAAGACCAAGACGAAGACGAAGAGAACGAGGTGGTCACGTCCAGATGGCCAGAACAAGAATAACACTTAGTCTGCTGTTATGCTAAACACCTGGCGGATAAAATTACGGAATTGACCAAGAAAGATTGCTATGGATGTCAAAACGATCATCCTAGTCAAATCCAACACGATAAATGTCTGATGATGAGTCAAGAAGAAAAATTGGACGAGTATCTGGACGACGCTTGGAGTCTCATCTCGGAAGAAGCAGTGTTGCATGAGTGGTATAAAGGCTTGCGTGATCATTCCTGCCCTCCATTGACTACTCTGGAAATCTATCGCATCGAAGCACTCTTAGCCCAGAGTTGGGAGACAAGGCGAAGAAACGGTTACTTGACAGAGATTTTCAAACAAAAAGTCAGAATTGAATTGATGACTTATCATTACCTTTGAGAAAAAACAACAAGAAAAAAACAAACAAAAAATGGAATCCTGGGAACTTTATTACCTTTTGAACAACAGTTCGTATACTGCTTCTTGGAATCCTGTCGTGTGTGCTAAAGATGAACTACCTCATCGCAAACCTCAAGACCATCAAGCTTATTTCATCAACACGGACGACAGTCACCTCCCAGGAACCCACTGGGTAGCCGTTTACTTCCCTCAAGAGGATTGTGTGGAGTATTTTGATTCGTATGGGTTACCCCCTTTGGAAGACGACATCATTGACTTTATGAGAAGAAATGCCCAGACGACACGATTCAATAATGTGAAATTACAAGGCACAGATTCCATGGTGTGTGGACAATATTGTGTGTATTTTCTTCATCAACGCAGCCTTGGATATCCATTAGAACATTTAGTGTTTTATTTTGATCGTCACTCTTCTAGAAATGATGAGAAAGTAGATAGATGGTTTTGTGACCGTTATGGCTATCTTTTGTCTTTAGCTAGGAAACGTAGTGTACATCAATGGCCTCATGACTTCCATCAGTGGAAATCGCACATGATTTCACAACGTTGTCAACCTTGTCAAAAATAATTTGTTTGATATTATTGTTACTTGTTACTTGTTAGTTGTTTTTTGAATAAAAAATGCTGTGTTTTGAAAATAAAATGTGTCTGTCGTTTGTTTTCCAAAAAACCACCGTGAATATATGCTCTTTGACTTCTCTCTATCCCTCACCATGACATGAGCTATCATAGCGTTCCGACTCAACAAAAATTCAGTAGGGATGTTTTCTATCGCGTCCGCGTTTGAACCATATAAAGCGGGTTGGTCTCCAGTCTGGCCATCCACTGTTGACTCGTCAACCTATGAACATGCCTTCCAGACTAGCTAAGCTGAACGAAGCTTACGCCAATTTACATCGTGTCAGGCTAAACCTTATACCTAAGCCTGAAGAGATAGAGAATGTCAGGATGTTAGCAATAGCCCAAGACATGGTAGAAGAGGCCTTCAGAGAAGACATCAAGAAAGAGCAACAAAAAAAAATGGACAGAGAAGTACAGACTTCAGAAGCAGAGAGAACAGCAACAACAGCAGCAGCAAGAACCAGACAGAGGTTTTGTTGACTGTCGAGTAGACATCAAAGAGTTTTCCTTCTCTTTCCGCAGAAGCAGGGCTTATCCTGTAGGAAAGCCTGCCGCCAGACGAGGACGCAATCTTCGACAGTAAAAGAAATTGCCATCCCACCCCGTTAACAGAAAAACAGCCCTTTTCAGGACTATCCCAATACTCTAGAAAAGGGATACTAATTCAATTGCCAAAACAAATTTGTGTGTTTGTGTCTTTAAAAAAAATAGAAGTGTCTCTATAAGCACTTCGTTTCTCTGTTTTGTCGGATTGTGCGTGTCTGTGCTTGTAAGTAAAAAAGTCAATGTGAGTGTTTCTTTTTGGTCCGCGCGTTTGATGTGATGGTAAGTTTTGGTGCCAGGGGATGTTTTCCTTCATGACCGTGCTTCTAGTAGATAAAGCGACGCAACTGTCAGTCTGGCTACCCATCGTTGACGTATCAACACTGAAAATGAATAGCAGAATTGCTAAATTGCTTGAACTCCAAATGCACCTGGAGTGTGCCAGGCGACTCCTGGATGAGCTGGCCATGGAGGCCATTACAGAAAGTGTCAGACTTGAGGAAGAGGAGGAAAAAAAAGAAGAAAGAAGAGGAGAAGGAAAAGAAGCGAGGGATCCTGCCACAGCTCATAATGAGACCTCAGTGTGAGGTCAAGCCGGAGGTGAGGACACCTCCACAAACAGTACCGCCACCTCAACCACAGCCACAGCCACAGCTACAGCCACAACAACAACAACATCCTCGACTCTGGTATAGAAGACAGATGGAAGTCTTCAGAATCCCCGAAAGTGAAGACTGGGAGAGTGAAGCCAATCAACCTCCCTCTTCGCTCCCAACCACACGCGTCAATTGGGAGAATGACTGGAGCAGACGTTGTGTGTGTGATGCCAGGCCAGGAAGGTGTCACCATTAGCCAGGTGAATTTGCAGTTAGACGAAAAACAGCCCTTCTCAGGGCTAACCAGATCTCTAGAAAAGAGAGACTATTCAATTTGCCAATTTGTGTGAATGTAGAGTAGTGTGACTATAAACACTCACTCCTTTACTGTTGTGTGTGTGTCTGTGTGTGTGTTTGCGTTCCCGAACGTTTGTGTGGATAGTAGATATGGGTGTGTTTTTCTTTTCTTCCCGTTTGTGTGAATAGTATAGTGTGTGTTATATGCGTTCGCTTTCGTTTGTATGGATAGTATAGTGTGTATG
Source organism: Megalonaias nervosa (assembly GCA_016617855.1). NCBI lineage: Eukaryota > Metazoa > Mollusca > Bivalvia > Unionida > Unionidae > Megalonaias > Megalonaias nervosa. The sequence continues at coordinate 29,406 of JAECUM010039225.1, forward strand.
TTTTATGCATTCTCGTTCGTTTGTGTGGATAGTATGTATGTGTGTGTTTTCTGCGTTCTCGTTCGTTTGTGTGGATAGTATATATGGGTGTTTTATGCGTTCGCCTAGCGTTTTCGTGGATAGTAGAATGTGTGTTATATGCGTTCGCCTAGCGTTTGTGTTTATAGTTGATAATGTAGTGTTTTAAGCGTTCGCATAGCGTTTGTGTGGAGAGCATATGTGGTGTTTTAGGCGTTCGCCTAGCGATTGTGTGGATAGTATATATGTGTGTGTTTTATGCATTCTCATTCGTTTGTGTGGATAGTATATATGGTGTGTTTAATGCATTCTCGGTCATTTGTGTGGATAGTATAATGTGTGTGTGTTTTATGCATTCTCATTCGTTTGTGTGGATAGTATATATGTGTGTGTTTTATGCGTTCTCGTACGTTTGTGTGGATAGTATATATCGGTGTTTTTTTCTTCTCTTCCTTCGTTTGTGTGGATAGTAGAGTGTGTATTTTATGCGTTCGCGTCCATTTGTGTTGATAGTATATGTGGTGTGTTTTATGAGTTCGCGTACGTTTGTGTGGATAGTAGATGTGGTTTTTTTTTCTCTTCCTTCGTTTGTGTGGATAGCAGAGTGTGTATTTTATGCGTTCGCGTCCGTTTGTGTTCATAGTATATGTGGTGTGTTTTATGCGTTCGCGTCCGTTTGTTTGGATAGCATATGTAGTGTGTTTTATTCGTTCGCGTCCGTTTGTGTGGATAGTAGATGTGTGTATTTTATTCGTTCGTGTCCGTTTGTTTGGATAGTATATGTGGTGTGTTTTATGCATTCGCGTCCGTTTGTGTGGATAGTAGATGTGTGTATTTTATGCATTCGCGACAAAGACCCTTTTCAGGGCCACTCCACTGCCTCGAAAAGATTTATTCTTTCTTGCCTAAAAATTTTTTTTTGTTGTTGTATAGTTTATGTTTAACTCACAGAAACATTATTCTCTGTTGCAAGTGTCCAGTACCGTGACGTCCCCCTACCTGTTCCATTCCTATTGTTCCCATGCAACATTCCCATTGACGCTATAGTGTCCCAAGGTGTGCCATTTGACGCTATAAATCTTGACGCTATAGTACAAAGTAGGGTCCCGTAATGCTAATTCCCATTGACGCTATAGTATCGCTTATTTTAATTTTTTATTTACAATTTTTCAGTTTCCGCGAAGGTCGGTATGAGTTTAAATAATTTCAGTACTACTTTAAGTCTTGGTAACATTTTTAAAATTTATCTATGGATTATTTTCAGTCTCCGCTAAAGTCCGGTGCAATTTCAAAATTTAGTGCTACACTTTGTCTTTGCCATTTCTGACAACCAAAATATCTGGCTAGTTATCAGTTTCCATTCAAGTCCGCTAAATGTTTTGGAAATTTAGGGCAATATTTTAAGTCACGGCAATCTGAATACAATCTTCCGGAGTTTTTCTCAGTCTCCACTAGAGTTTGGGATATTTTGGTAATCTTAGTACTACTTTTAGACTAAACATATAATTTAATCTTCTGGGATATGTTCAGTCTCCGTTAAATTCTGGGACAGTTTCGTAGTTTTAGCGTTACTTTTAGTCACAGTTATTTGAATATTAATGTTCCAGATTTTCTCAGTCTCCACTGTAGTCCGGGACAATGTCGTAATTTTAGTACTACTTTTAGTCTAAACCAATGTAACCTAATATTCAGGAACATGTTTAGTCTCCGTTAAATTCTGGGACAATTTCGTAATTTTAGCGTTACTTTTAGTCACATCCATTTTGGCGTTAGTCTTTTCCTTGATTATAACTATTTATAGCATCATTATAATTATGCAAATTTATGAACACCACCAACATAATTTCAGGTCTAGGTAATGCTTTATATATAAATCTCGTATTGTACTGTTATATGCCTATCTCAGTCTCTATTGTATTTGTCCTTCCCGAGTGAAGAAGCCACTAAAAGTAAACAACAACTAAGACAATTTGATCATTTTAGCTAGCTTTTACAAAAACACAAAATATAGCTTGTACAACAAATAGCATACACAGGGCATCACAGATCCTTGGCAAGGATCACAAAATCTAAATGTACTCCAAATCCAGCACGGGAGGAGGAGTTTTTTTTTTTATAACACTAGAATAAGGACGGTGTTTAATCCCTAGACAAAATTTATAAAACTAAAATTGAATAAAAGAAATGCAAATGCACATACATACTAGAAAAACAAGACATAGCAAAAATCTTTAACTTTCGACACTAGGGGGTCCCTCAAATGATGTTAATCTGAGAGGGACCACACCAATAAACCCTAGAGTAGCTACGCGTATTTAGGTCAGCCACTTGCTACATTGTTGCAAGTGTCCAGTACCGTGACGTCACCCTACCTGTTCCATTCCTATTGTCGCTATACAAAATTCCCATATGTCCCATACAGTCCCAGGGTGATTTTCTGTCCCTATAAATCTGTGCCCCATACAGGCCCAGGCTGTTTTTCCTTCTTTGGCCTCATATGCCCCCTATCGCCCCACTATACTACTCACATGACCCCATTGACTCCTCGCCCCAGGGAATAAACTTAATGTCAGGATTGCTGATGTGAGACGGGGAATTTATCAATGTTTTTTTTAATCCAAATACAATGTAAATCGGAAAGACAACAGTTGATATATAAACTATGGACTTAATGATACCATATAATACAGTAGTCGAATGTGAGTAGGTGTTTGACAATGTGAAATATAAGTATCTAATGATGTCACTTTATACATATGAAATGAACTGGTGTGGCTTTATTGAAAAAAAAATCGATGAAGAGAATTAGTCAAATAATGTCCGACCTCTTGTACGATTATGCTTTACCCTGGTACATATGTATGTATGTATGTATGTATGTATGTATGTATGTATGTATCTATGTATCTATGTATGTATGTATGGATGGATGGATGGATGGATGGATGGATGGATGTTTAACTGTACTTCAGCACAACTTGGTTATAAAGTGCCGATCAAATGCTCTGTTAAAACATATAATGGCAGTAAATGCAAAACCTTTGGGTAAATAATTTCTTCAAAATAAACCCCAAAAGTTATTCCAAGAAAATAAAAGGTCAAAATATCAAAATGTTATAACCCAGTTGCAGGAGGATTCTGTATTCTGAACGTGCACTGTCTGGGTCAAGGAATGATGGAGATAAAACTGAAGAAAAAGCTGTAACAAAAATGTGTCCCCAACATAAATCATTACCTGTGGCCGCACCCAAACTCAGAACCCAGGGTCACGATTGTTAATCAGGGATGTGGAGCATTTGATGGCATGATATTCAAAAAAAGATACGAATAGGGCTGCAGAACTAAAGAAGAAAACAAAAGAAAGAGAAACCTGTAACCAAACGCTCAAAATTTGTGCCACCTATGTCATTGTTGACCTAACGTCACTCAGCCAGAGGCATAACCCAGTACAGTGTGACAATATTATATTCCAAATATGAGGTAAATTAAGGTATGAGTTATAGAAAAATAAACGATGGAAGCAAACTTTATTCAAAATGTGCTCCCAGTATAGTTCGCCGGCATGACCCCAACCACGGACTGGAGTGTTACCGACAGAAGGGGAATTTCTTGATATTATATTCCAAATATAAACTGAATCGCAAGCGGTTACTCGAAGTACAAGAGTTGCAAAAAGTCTGACTAAAAAGATAAAATGTGTCCACATTATAATTCTTTACCCCAAGGCCACACTAAGGGTCAGAACCCAGTGCCAGAGTTGTTCTGAGAGAAAGAAAGTATCTGATGATATTATATTTCAAATCTAAAATGAATCGGGTAAGATTATATGGAGCTACAAGAAACAAAAACTCTAAAACAAACACGTCCCTTTATAATTCTTGACCCAAGGCCTCACCATGGACACAAGCCAGGAAAATAAGTGGTATTGAGAGATAGAGGGTATGTCATGATGTTATATTCCGCATACGAAGTTAGTCTGATACGGGGTTACTGAGCTATAAATGCCGAAAAAATATTTAACGAAACCTGCCCGTAGGCATACCCACAAACGAACAACTAAACTGCTATAAGCCCACGTCTTGAGTATTCTTAAAATTTTATTTTCTAGTTACAGTCAACAAGAACATTAAAAAGAAATTAATCATTAAACAGATCAAGAACATAATCAATATTGTTTTAAAAGTTTTAATTTCAACTACCTGTTTTTTCGTCATATTCTCTCATATGAATATGATTTGTTCTCAAGTACATTGTCCAAGGAAACATTTTTATAATAATAGAGGCCACTATCAAAATGCTCTGTAAACTTCTTAAGAGTGCATGCATTGTCTATTTCAAAAACTGCTGAGCGTACGTTTAATTATCTTTCATAACTTTTTCTCAAAATTACATAATTTTTATTTTAAGTATGTCTGGCCAAACGACCTATAAAGACCTGGATAGAACACTAGACAACCATACTGAACGGTGGATCTGTATCATCTGTGTAGACTTGAAATGTTTTTATCCTGGAAGCTTCCTGTTCAGTCTTGGCAAATTATATTTACCAGTTATAGTAGATCAGCACAGAATAATTTGTGCAAAACTGAAAGGCCTTATTGTGCTCGTCAAATGTAGTAATTGTAAGGGTGCAAATTTCTGTTGATCTATGAAGAACACATTAAGTTGGGCAGGTGAACGATTAATTAGATTTATGGGGACCGGCGCGTGTTTAAATCGCCATAATGCACTGATTGGTAAAGTCTCTGTCATGAGAGCAGTGATTCTTAATTAAGCCTTCGTTTATTTAACTGAAAGGGATAGGGGTTAACTTCCGATCTGTATCGAAGCTGTCAGTTTTAAAGTTTTCCAGGAATCAGTATTTGGTAATCTGAGGTTGTCAGGCGGACTACATTTTTAGCGCCTAGTTAAGGCGGGAGAGATATTTAGTTCGGATTGGTTACGCTGAATAAGGGGGCGTGATTCCACATGAAAACTCTCAATTTTAATGTGCCGCCGCAAAGGTCCTGGTCAGTCGACAATTTTTTCTGCAAGAGAAAACAAATGTAGAAGACTCCGGGTCGAATTTAGAAGAAATTCACTCGTAATTAATCATCCAAGGGATCGGATGTCTGGAAAAATCGACGGACACAATTCTATCGGGAAAGCTTGAAAGCACAAAGTATTTTGCGTCAGTCTCACGTAAATCATTGATATCAATATGATGATTTGTTTGATTTATTTGCTTATATTTGCATGAATTTATTTGGTTAGATTCATATATCAATTTTCTTGATATGAATACAACTGTGTGAGTTCATCTATATGAATCCGTACAATGATATTCTTTATATAAGTTGATGAATCGTTTGCATGTATAGTCTCGATTGTTATAGGTAAATATGTATCTAGAATGTCATGCCTTACTTTAGTTGATATGAGTTACGAGAATCTGTGGGAATTCTCCGACTTAGATAATTTCACGTATGATAAAGACTTGAGTGCGTATTGACTGAAATTAACGTTGTTAAACCATGTAGTAAGATTTCATTTTTGCTAGAGACTTGAATGTGTGTATTCGCTATAAATACCGTAGTTGAGCCATGTAAGGAATTTCATTCATTCATTTGTGTAATTGAGACGAGACCGGAACTGATGTCTCGGTGTGATGTTAATGTGATCTAGTGTTGAAGTAGCCATTAGGAAGTACATTAATCTTAGGAAACTAGGTTTGTTTATGGTCTGCCGTGTTTAGTTAGACCAGATGGCCGTTGGTATCTGTTTGAATTCCGATAGAACTATATCTGACATTAACGAGGGGAGTATGATCTATTCCCAGTAGGATACCTGACAGAATATTTAGGTTGCTACTCTGTTTACTTTTGGAAGGTGAGATAGTTCCACGTGACGTATCCACCGACATATCCACGTGACGTATTCACCGACGTATCCACGTGACGTATACACGAATCTACCTGTTGAAGTATCTACGCATCACGTACTTACATAACCACTTAACCACACAAAGTTCGAGGGCCGAAAGCGGCGAGACACTAGAGAGTTGGAGAAGTGAAAAGTGGAAAGGACCCAGACGTACAGGCACAGGGAAATTAAAGAACAGTCGCAGTGAATTCGGACTGAACCGGAACAATCAGGTTATGAATCTGTACAAGGCATTGACTTCGATCTTTCACTCGATTCGATGATGAACTAATTCTATCACTTAAAACAGATCGGCTATTTCTATAAGTATATTTGTGTTTGAAATTCGTTGAATGATTTGTTTCAAAAAGAAGCGTATCTTCCTAATGTAATGTATTATCACAATTGTTTATGAATTTTTATTACATTTATTGTCTTTACATGTACGGGGGCTCGTGTCATTCTGTTTTATATATCTGCTCAGATCTCGATCTATTCCACCTATAAGTTTCACACTTTATATTGATATTTATTCGATCCGGGAAATTATACCGTCGGCGATCACCCTCTAGATAACGATAACCAAAATCCACTACAACCCACCCCCAACAAAGCTGGGGGAGTTTGTGGCAGTAATATTGTTTTTAGCAGTTTGTGAGAATACTTGTTTTAACAGTCTTTCTCTGTCAGAGACGGTGGCCAGAGCTGACAGAAGATTGAAACATTTTAACAAAATTGAAAGGCGTGCATTCCAGGATGCCTTTTACCTATTTGTGGAAAAGGTCACTTAAGGTTTGAGTTTAGGATGGCAGCCATATTTTGCCAATCTGGAACGATCTTCCTCTAAAACCAGGATATACTTTTTGGCAAAATATAGTCAAATTTTGTTCAGAGTTTTTTTTTCCCCAGTAGAATTAAATATTTTATCATTCTTCTATTATTTAAGTATTGGTGTCCATATTTAATGACGGATGGACATCTGTTTTAACTTGCAAAGGATCTACATGTCAGGATGCTTTCTGTAAAATTCGGTTAAATTCCATATGGAGTTTTGGAGAAGTCATTAAGTCAAGGCGGCCTTATTTGATGACGGATCGGCGTTATCTGTATTAACACGAAAGGCCTTAGATTTCATTCAAGGAATATTTCTTCTAAATATCTGGTCAAATTCAGTCCAACAGTGTTTTAGAACATTTTAATTGTTTTCTAACAGCCATATCTGATGATGAATCGACGTAATTTGTACACATTTGATGGGCTTTCATTCTATGATATCTTATATAATATTTGATCAAATACTTTTCAGTGGAATTCGATAAGAAGGTTTTGACCGAGTTTTTTTTAATGTAGATTGTTTGTAATAAAAGTCTCATTGTATCGTATTTCAACATTTGTAAACCGGTATGTAGCCAACAATTATATAGCTTGCCTCTACAAAGCTCTTAGTATTCTCCAGCAGCCATTTTTAACATTAATCATTATGCAGAAAATAAATTCAGACTAAAGTGATTGCGACCTACAAAAATGTTGGTCCATGTAATAGAGTGTAAGATACATAAAACAATACAAACAACATTCTCTTAAGTTCATGCATTAGCTATTACCTTAAATAGCCACTACAGATCAATAATTACCTTGATTAGCCACTTCACCTGAGACCTCACAGGCAATACATGCGATCCACTCATTTAACTCCTACTCGTTCACGTGTACATTACACAATTAACCTGTTGAGGGCAAGCTATGAAACGCAGCTATTCAAATGTGTAGTCATCAATATGGAAGGTTTACCGTTGAATAAGCACTTAATCATAATTCCAAATGCACTGATTTGGAAGGGCTTGCTGTGAAGGTTAGTATATACGTAATATACAAAATGTACGTGGTCAATGGCAAGATATAAATACTTAGTCTGTGTTAGCTATGCATAAATGTAGGTCACAGCGACCTTCTTTGCTTGCAGTTTGGATTATTAACTGTGATTCGTCCAGATGTTATGATTAAACATAACTGCGCGGGGGTGGGGGATATGATCATATCCCATGGCTTAAAGAAAAAAAAGAAAAAAAACCAGTTGATCTCAACTAGCTAGCCAAAGGTCCCCGCCCTTATAAACACAATCCAACTCCCGCATTCCCTCGGGCTCTCGCGGTTTTGGAACTGCTGTTTTAATATTTTATACTACGTACATACGGAAGTGTGTAATGGATGATTCCATATCGACGCCTTTGTATCTCTGGCCCTCTGACAGTGTCAACCTTGCTTGTGGTGACTCTGGGAATCTACACTACAAAACAGGACAAAGCCCGCGATTACAGTATTGGTGATACTTTATGATCTTATGCTACGCCCATAGCTTGCCTTACCGAGAAAAGACAGTAGCATGCGAGGCAGCTACTATTCGTTTCAACGCACCAATATAGCTGTTTGGTTTTCAGCGCCAATGAAATATGTTGTCTCGAGAGACACCCTGGCTATGCGCAACGCAAAAATGCACGTTCCTCGCAGTGAGGGCGTGCCGCAAATTTACGATCCACTTGTATTCCTTTTAAATTACCAGAGCCACTCGAAACAGCATGACAGAATGTGCTGTGATAAAATCTGTTGCGCTATGATATAGTTATTAAACGTTAAGACCCGCGGAAAAAGATGTATTTAAAATACACCTACAATGAATAATAATAATAATAATAATAATAATAATAATAATAATAATAATAATGTGGACTTAGTACAGCGCCTAATCTTTAGAAGCTCTAAGCGCTTTACAATATTAGGTAACATGTAAAAACATAGACAACGACAGGATTATAAAAAAACGCCATACAATTACGAAGCGAAAACATGTTGACAATAATTAAGGAAGTACACATTGTTAAATCTTTATGTCTGTTCTTGCAGTCGAAATAGATGAGTTTAAAGAGCACTCTTGAAAGAAAACACAGTGTCCTTGTGTCTAAGATCAATAGGCAATTAGTTCCACTTAGCTGAGGCCTGGTACGCAAAAGTACGATGTCCGTATGACTTCGTTTTAACAGTGGGAACAATGAGAAGGCGAGGCCTGGAAGAGGAGAGTAAGTTTCTAGATGAGGTCTACACATGGGTGAGGTCAAATATGTATATTGAACTGGAACCAGTCAATAAAATGTAGCATAGTGAACAAATTTTGTATTTGATTCAGGATCAAATGGGTAGCCAGTGAAGGTTACAGAACATGGGGAGGTGGATGGTGTGTGATCAGTTTTTCATACTCTAAGGATGATCCGAGCGGCCGTGTCTTTTACTTTTGAAGTTTCTGTAGTAGACACTGAGACTAACTAGATAGAAGTGAATTACAATAGCCTTGTCTTGAAAGTGCTTAGGAACACACACGTGTTCTAGTGGCTCTAAACCAAAAGAAAATTGTGAATGAAACTGGTGAGTCTCAGCTCCAGATATACAGTCTTGCATATGCTCGTTCCATGTTGGTGTAATGAGAGGGTACTGTCGCACCTAGGTTTCGTACTGACTGTCTGAATTTAATGTTGGTATTGCTGATACTTATTATTTGAGGTTAAAGCATGTGAATGAGAAAGTCTTTGTGTGATGATCAGGATGGCTTCAGTTTTATTATCATTCATCTACAGCTTGTTACATGTTATCCACGATTTCACATCGGACATGCACCTCTCTACGCCTTGGATGGTAGCCTCAATTCCAGCTGGGCAGCTAGATTTTGTATATTTGTGCGTCATCATCGTGCAATTGGTGAGACACCAGATCCGATCTATTACACCTGAGAGCGGCCGAGTGTATAGAATGAAGAGAAGAGGGCCGAGAACAGAACCTTGTGGAACACCAAAACATACATGAACTGGGTTGGATTAGACTACTTTATAGCGGCGAAACATCAATCGTAAATCTTGATTGCGACCAAAATGATACGAGAATGTTTGCTGACAAGTTAGTGCGTTTACGCCACATCGATATCTACGAGGACTTTGATATTGATTGCCACGTGCCATCTCTGGATTCATTAAGTATTAATTATAAGGATCGTGTTTGGCCATCTTGTCTCTTAGAGGAGTCGGAACCTTCTCTTTTCTACATGGGGGGTGGCAGCAGAAGACAACCCACCATCTCACCCCTCTACCACCACACCACTCATCCAAAGATATCAGCAGCGTTGATATTCTTCATGGCATTGAACTGAGTGTGAACGCCTGGCTTTGAAAATGACCGATGCGCAAGCCTGGGTCATCCTTGCCGGAATTGCCGACAAGGAGTATATGTTTCTAATTAAAGTTTCTGGAAAGGATGAGAGCAGGGTAGATGACAAGTTGAATATATAGCTAGAGCTAGAAACGGGGGCGTAGTTTCACAGGAAGCGGACTGGCTGAGATAGCAGGCAAGTTCATTGCCCGGCGCTTCCGGGTAAACGGTACAAATCTTGAAATTCACGTGCTAGCATAGGCCAAACAGAATATCGTCTCAGACTTCGTTTAGGGTCTTAAAAATGGATACATTTCCAAGTACGTGTTAGGTTCAATAATACGATCAGATGAAAACTGAAATTCGCTCAGGAACACACAAAGCGCATACTGAAGAAACAATCAATGAAGGGGCAATTAAAGGCACTCATCTAGCGCGTTCGCAAGATTGTGCGCGCTGCTTTCATTGAGATGCATTAAGAGTCACATAAGAATTCAGGCCCTTTCATGATTCACGACCTCCATATATAATTCAAAGCGCTCCACTTATGAATTTTAATATTCTTATCATATTGCTCTGTTAGACTGTGGTCTTTATATACCATGTCTATACTACTTGCGCAATGTATGTAAACAACTGTTATAAATTGCCTTCAGATGTCTAAGCTACTGTACCTACAACCTTATGGTTGTTTTATTTTAAAATCTGTTACCACATTTGCAAGTTGGATTTACGATCTATTGGACTCTAAATTCCAGCGACTAAGATAGGTGCTTATAGGCACCCAGAAGGGAGTATTATGGGAATAGATTGTGATTTGCAATACGCATCACGACTGAAGCGAAATAGCAACATAAAAAAAAAATATTTGTTACAAGAACACCATGTGGTCGTTTATCGTACGCTATGAAAGAATTGGCCCAACTAAAATAAATTGAGGTAAAAATATGGTGTAAATATCGTTGCTCCCCCCTCTCCAAAAAGACCCAAAGAAAACCAATATAGTGTATGCTTGTAAACTGACGTTTTGGTCAAATATTGGTGGGAGTCTAAATATATTCTCCTGCCGTTCATGTAGGAATATCCGTTGACATGGTTTTGCAATTCAATCATTTATCATTACATAAGTCATGTATGGTTAAAGTTTGCTCATGTACTTGTCGCTGGCTTTAAAATGACCACCTAAATTTAGCACCCATTTTACTGCTTGGTCTATAGTTAAATCGATCGCGAAAAGCCAGCACACAGTGTAAGCATTCATACAGAAAGGCAGTTATTAGGGCAGCTGTCCATCTGGATGCCACGTTCCTATATGAAGACAGACTATATTACCTGCACGTCCAGCTGTAGAGTTTGAAAAATACACTGCACAATTATTGCGACTCGAATGGTAATAAACTAAGAAACAGAAATAAGTAAAACCAACAAGTTTTGTAAAACTTAACAAATAATTTAATAATCAAAGCTATAAAATGAAAATTTAAGAGGAAGTTACAATATTATAAATTGAATCCAAAATAATCCTAAAAAGTTATGTTAAAGTCCAAAAGAATCAAATGTTCCGTGTAAATTTCAGATCCTCGAGTGTACTGGTCCGCCCAACAGTGCTGACGTGTCAAAATGACGTTGTCCAGAACTCCTTTGAATAATTCACAATAGTCACAAAATAATACTTTAATTCAATGAATACTTTCTATTTCTACTGAATAATCCAAACAAATGTTTCCTCTCAAATTATCTAAACACATCATTAAACACATCTGCAGACTGATTTCAATATGAAATAAAAATCCGAAATAGGATGAATAGGAATGAATCTGATTGCACAATTTTCTCCTTATATACACCTTCAAGTGTCTAATACGACTAATGTCACAATATACCCCACGTGACAGATATTACTACTCAATCAAATATTTTCAAAATATCTAGTCATGTGATCTAATTTATCCAATGGGGAAATAACCTAATTATTCTAATAACTCACCTGATCTAAACCCACCATTGTGAAATAACCCCAACTAGCAAACAAGTCTTATTATTTAATATTATTATTAATGGTAGTAAACACCTACGTCAACAACTATTTATAGATCCAACGCAATCTACATTATTAATATCTTAAAATAAAAAAATGTATATCATCGTACAAATATTAACTATCTAATATCTTGACTATAGGTGATCAATACAATTTACAGCCATGAATAAAAACTACACATAATATAGACACAATCATGTACCACGAGCTACAAACAAATATAGAGATACATAACAATTAACAAAAGTTAAGTTGAGCGTGAATATGTGCCACAGTGATCTACCTAAACGATTAAGGTATAGTACTCATTAAGCTGCATAACCTCAATCAGTTTCATGATTACAGGTAGCACAGTATGTACACAGGGTATACAAAACCTATGTAGTTATAAGCTAAATGCAAAAAAATAACCCATGCCAGTGAAACATAAAATGTATGTCTTGTGTTTTCTGCATGCTGTGCCCTTATGCCTTTTCTTACAGTAACATACGAAATTTTGCACGTGAACATCAACAACGCTTCCTAAAAGTTACAAAAAATTACTATCTATAGTATTTGTTGTGTCCCGTCTAATAGTCAGGTCTACTAAGAATAGTTTGACCATTTGGGTCATACTGCAAGCTTCTCAAAACTCAAGATTATTTCCTGCTTTGATTGAGCTTAAGCGAGCGAATCGTACATTATTAACTAATGTCACACGTATTTACAATTAATGAAACCACTCTACAAATATTATGAACTTCTGAGAGAGTGACAGGTGTAAGGTGAAGTTGTTTACATTTGCAACACGCACAATGGAGGGAATGTTGGCATATCTTTATGTTACTTTCGTGTACTGTGGCTGGGCTGAAATATCATCGGATATTGTACTTGTGGAAATTGAACATGATCTAAGCACACAGCTAACCAGAATGACTACTCCGATGTGCTAAAAAATCAGCCTGAATTAGTCTTAAGTACACTATCTTTAACAGTTATTAAAAGAGGGACAAGGAATTTGGCCAGACTAGACAATACCAGCTTCTGAAAAGTGCAATGAATGAATTGGCAAATATATAAAATGTAAAAAAAATAATTATCGGCTAATTTTTTTTTTTTTTTTTTTTTAAATTACTTCTGAAGTCCTGGAACGTAAAATGACCAAGCGGAGCTAGCATTATTTGATAGGTGCACATTGAAGTAAGGCCAAGCGGTATACTCATTACCGATGCTACACCTATCAATCATACATCAAAATAAAGGAAATTAACGTTCTTTTAGCAAGACCGAAGATATACAATGTCTTTTTAAACAGCCAGTATAACCAGTGAGGAAAACCAGGGAAATTCCTTTTCTAAAAAATATAAGGTGATAAAGACTGTTGGTCTGGTATAAATGTAAATACTATGAATTTAAAGATCGCAGGAACCGACTGAATTTAAATTAATAATAATAGGTATTTTCGCTCAGCATCCGATGCCATTACCAAGTGATAATTCAGTCAAGCAGGCGTAAAAAGCCAAGAAAATGAAATAATCACACTGCTTATTATCCAGAATAAAAGATTGTCTACAAAATAAATAAAACGGAAAAAATACCGATTTTTTATTTTTAACAACTGCGCAGCACATTAAAAAGAAACACACATGATGGAGTTATTGGATATGTAGTTACTGTCATTTAAACTGTAAGATAACTGTACTGAAGACGTTCTTATACCAAATAATGTAAGATAACTGTACTGTAAAACTTCTTATACTAAATAAGAATATGTGATAATAATTGAACAATAATTTGGTATCTAAGAAAACCATGAATAAGCAATATTCTGAAGGAACTTCGTGAAAACGTTCTTAATTGAGATGATGTCGTAATCAAGCAAAACTTAACAGTATGGCACTGATAAACGAATTTGTTGCGCATGCCTGTGTGTGTGTGTGTGTGTGTGTGTGTGTGTGTGTGTGTGTGTGTGTGTGCGATTAATTATACAAGATGTAACATACTTCCAGGTCTTTCTTATCCTCTTGGTTAATTTTGACCACCCTGGTAATTTCGTCCAATGTCCAAAGGTCCTGGCTCTGCTGGAAACTCTTACGAAATAGATCAGCCATCATGACAGTAAGGGCGTCCATCAACAGCAGGTCTCTGATCCTCCTCCTTTGCTCCAATGGTTGTGGGTGATAATCTAATAATAATAATAATAATAATAATAATAATAATAATAATAATAATAATAATAACAACAACAACAACAACAACAACAATAACAACAACAACAACAACAACAACAACAATAATAATAATATAAATAATAATAATAATAATAATAATAATAATAATAATAATAATAATAATGTGTTTATTTGTAATACAGGCCACTGGCCCGTGATATATAGAATCTATGTTGGGGCTTGGACCGAGACAAGGAAATCCCAGTCAAGGGGTTACATTATTTGTCTCCCCACGAGACTTGCCTCGTGGGGAGACATATAATGTAACCCATCGACTGGGATTTCCTTGTCTCGGTCCAAACCCCAACGTAGATTATTTTTCTCACCCAATATTATCCTTTAAAGTAAGAAAGAACTTATCCCTTGTGCAATATAGTTCACGGGCCAATGTTTACATGCGGTGCATTAATACAAATATGTTAATAAGGACTGTGGCGTGACGTGTCATCCGAAGTACACAGTTTTTATGCGAGAGTCAAAACAAAATAACAACATTAAACGTTGCATAGTTTTTAGGTCTTATCACATTTAATATATGGATGTTATATGAAATTAACAATAAATAGTTAATATTTATTACAAGAAAATGTTTCATTTTCATTAGTTCCAATTTAGAAGATTATTTTGTACATAATGAAACTGTACTCAGCCCACAGCTCTGTTGTAGTGTAAATACATGTAGCATGAGTGTCCGTGCTTGGGTTATTCACGGGTAATTAGAGATCCGTGTCACTATCATATATAACTCTCCTTTCTTTAGAGGAGGTGAAACTGTTTGTGACATACTTGTGTTGTAATTAATACTGATTGTAAAAGTACCCCCGTGTATAAAAGACCATCCAAATACGGACCCCAGCCGATAACCATGTGCTAAACTTTCAAGTTCACTGATTCTTTGAAAATTTATTTTTCTATCTTGGAAATATGGCAAGTGTTACAGTGAAATTTGCTTATGGATTAATGTGTTGACGGATAAATGATTCCTTCTGGCTGGTAAGTGCATTATTTGTCATTAAATATTTTAGGTATATTTTTGATTCAACTGGGGCGCAATGGAGATGCTCAACAAAAATAGAATAAAGCATGTTTGACATAACATATTTCTGGCTGTTAGTAAGTTTTCTGTAGTTGTTAATAGCGTTTGAAGACTATGAAGTGTATAGGTCTATAGGCTATGTGCATAGATCAGTGTTTTCTGTCATAGTTCATTTCACACAGCATTGAGAATTTTATCATATCTGTAGCACAGTCAATTTTCAGGTCAGCGTCATTAAATGTAGCTGACAGTATATAATTTGTTTCACACGAAGTATTTAAAACTAGTTAGGTAGCTTTAGCTACATTTAATGACGCTGACCTGAAAATGTACTGAATCAGGCTTGCAGATAGGATAAAACTGACTATGCTGTGTGGAACGAACTATCGTAATACCAAAATGCTCAACATCGTGTGCATGTATGTGTCTGTCTCTTCCGAAATGTTTTGTATGGTGTTTTCTCAAAAATGGAGAGTCCTTAATTTACTATGTTGTTTTGTTATATATTTGTTTGTTGTTGTTGTTGTTTGATTTTAGAACAACTACGTCAGGCATAGCAGAAGACAACAAAGGTTTATTTTTTAAAAGTAGTCCCTAGCGCGTGGACACCTTGACTGAGATGACTGGTATGAGATGACTGGACTGAGACAAGAAAAGTAAGGTTAGCAAAACAGCTAGATTCCTCTGTCGCATGGGTGAGAAACATATCCGTACATCATGCGGTACAATAAGATGTTTTAGTGTGTTACAAAAGAACATCATATCTATGGAAGTGATATGCATGAAAGTGACCATTATTGCATTTTTAGAACTGGATGAGATACAAGTACACAGTAATCACACAAACGAATTTAAGGGGAATCCTAGAACCTGCATGGAGTAAGTTTTATATATTGATTCTGAATTTTATGTAGCAGAAGTCATTGATAAAACGGTTTCTCTAACCTTTAAGGCTTTTATAGTAAATATTGGTCAATTAGTCATCAGAATTTTACTAGTATCATGTTGTATCAAGGACCTAAATTTTTCTAAAGTTTGACTTTTATCTACAAAGGTGGGTAAATATTTTCTTCGTATTTCTCCATATAGCGCACAATCAGTAATAAAATGGAATTCATTTTCAATGTTTAGGTTACAAATTTGACACAGTCTTTCCTCACAGCAAATACTTTCATATCTTCCTGTGTTACTTCTGGTTGGCAAGCTTCCCACTCTAAGTATAGTTATCATAGAACAAAATTTGCTATCTCCCAACAATTATAGGTATCTTTGACAAGTTAATTCTAATTCCAATGACCTATAGAAACGCAGTCTATCCAGCCACTTAATCTCATTCTGCAACTTTTGCCTAAAATATCTTCACATCTCTGTCTGAACAATCTAAGAAATGCATTTTCATCAAGTACGCCCTGAGTACACCAAACATTGCCAAATCCGAATGTAAAAAGAAGTTTTTAAACATTGTTAGCCCAGCAATCACAATTTTTACCCCATCTTAACTGTAAATTGTAGCGCTGTTTAGGATATCTTTCTTATGGCATTTTTAGTATTCTTTGCCAATATTTCAAAATACGTTCAAATCTTAAACACTGCTAACTAATTTTTCCTAATTCGTTATATACGAATGCATTTGGAGTAGACTTAGATGCACAAAGATTATATTTACAAAATGACAAATGAGCTTTTTGGCATTCTAAAACCCCCGAACTTCAGCCCCATAGTTAAGGATGGGAGCTATCTTCGCGTCAAACAGACGAGCAATCCAATTACGGGTAATCTGCCAAATTTTGAAAGACTTTGCTTCAAAATATGCATAGCTTTCAGCGCCTGCAATGACGGGCTTTTCTGACACATGTACCAAAAGTTTACTGAAGAAAATACGCATCCTAAATACTTATAATATGTTTCAATCTTTACCTCTGTATGGGCATAATACCACTTTTCGTAACTTCTGAGATAGGCACCTCTGCGAAATACAACCACTCTTGTTTTTATTCTATATTCACTTTTAATTTCCACTTTAGGCAATTTGTATGCAGCCTATTGAGCATATTTTGCAACTGGTGAGCAGTGTCAGAAAAGATAATTAAATCGTCTGCATAGAACAGTAAAAATAGTACCAAGGTTTCTACTGACACTCCCCTGTTCCCTTCAGCTAAAAAGGGTTTCAAATCGTTCAAAAATAAAGAAAAGAGTAAAGGCGAAAAACATAACCGTGGCGTACGCCCAAAGGGCAATTAAACACATCGATTATAAGATTATTTGACTTAACGCATGCTTTAACATCAATTTAAATTGCCCTAACGAATCTTAACATTTTTTCACTAATATTTATATTAACTAGCTTTTGGTACAGTAAACGTCTAACTATCCCAGGGGTCGGCAACCTACGGCACGCGTGCCACAAGGTGGCATGTCAAGAGGTTTTGTGTGGTACGCGAAGGGCAGCCAAAATCTCGATTTTAACAGGGTTACCCTCTTACTGATGGCACGCGCTCGTTCATTTTGTAATTAATCCGGAAAAACTGGCACACTATGCAAAATAGGTTGTTCACCCCTGGTCTATCCTATCAACGGCTTTTTCATAGTCAATAAATACTGCATAGAATCTACCCCTACGTTTTCCTAAATATGTACAAATTATTGTATATAATATAAATATATTATCTGCTGTAGAATAATCCACTCTAAATCCTGCTTGCCCTTCGCACAGTAATTCGTTGTCTGCATTGTATGGGAAAATATGAACGAGTTTTTCGGATGGATATACTGCACGACCTTGGGAGTGCAGTATATCCATCCGACAAAACGAGTTCATATTTTCCCATACAAATGCAGTAACCTTTTTATTATATGCTCATTTTCTTATTCTACCATAGGCTTAATTATATAAACAAAAATACACGACGAGAAGCAAAGTAACTGAATGCATGCCGTATTCCAAACTAAATACACAAGCGCAGATTCATCATTACACAACAACAACATTATTAATGCGCACATAACTCCGCCCAGATGAATTTGAACTTAGTCGCGCGCTAGACATAACTTTCGAAAGAAAATGGCCTTTTGGTGCACTTAAAATTGAAATTTAGAGTCATATTGTGAATGTATGCGCATTGAAACGACGTTTCCATTTGATCTGGAATGAATAGATTTTGGTATTTTTGTCGATTCTACGAAATTTCGTGATTATGGACTGGATTTATCTGTGTCAATTCTACATGAAGTACATCGGATTTCAGCAGAGAGGGAGCAGCGTGTTGACATCTGCAAGTGTGTTTCTGTTCTGTCATTGAATGTTTGAAATCAGTGGGGGAAAATATGAAGTCTTTCAATTGCAATTATTAAAAAGACGCTATGGAACATAATGTTTATTTCATTTTGAGTGCCGTAAGAAGGATGTAATTGCACTTGGAATATAGTCGAAATTACAGTACAATTTCAAAATGTGTAATCAAGCTTGAGAACCCATGACATGGCTCATGTAAGTCGGATTTGCAGAACGAAGAAAGTGCATTTTGAGGAAATTCCGGATGTAAAACTGTAAGTATATTTTTTTGCCATTCTTATTACCAGCTAAAGAAGACAGTTTATGAATTATCACTTGCATGTTATTTGTAGAGACCCAGCAGTTTTATGAAATCTGGCGTCTATCGCTAGCCTAAATCCGAAACATTGTATCAAGAAAGTTAACGCGGAATGTGGCAAAGCAGCTGGCATGTGGTAGTCCACGAAACATCTGCTTTAGTTCATTCAGAAACAAATTTAATCAACCGAAACGTAAAGCATCTACTACGTGAGTGTACATGATTTGTTTACAAGTAGTTCCTAATACACTATTGGGCACACGTGAGTGCAATATGAGGTACACGTGAGTGCAATATCGTTAAATACTGCACAATTCTGACAATGTAAGGTTAACGGAGAAAAAAAAAATGAACATATAATAATTCGTTTTCCTCCACCCAGTCATTTATCCTATTGTTTAAAATCGATGTAAACACTTTGCTTAATACAGGTAGTAGACTAATGCCTCTGTAATTGGAGGGTTCATTTGCATCCCATTTTTTCAAAATTGGCATGATGACAGCCGTTAACCAATATTCTGGATAATACCCAACATTGAATAGTTTATTGATTAAATTTGTAATATTGGTGCTATTATGTTGTCCATGCATATAAAGAAGTCGCTGGATAAAGCATCTATTCCCCCAGCTTTGTCATGTTTCAGTTTACTTAATGCTAGGCGTACCTCCTCTTCAGTAATTGTTCTGTCTAAAAAGTCTCATGAATTAGTTGAATGTTTTCATTTTCCTGTATCTGGTCAATAGAACGGGAAAAATTAAATAATATTGAAAAATATTCATACTAAGATGCAGACATGATACTGCTTTGCATACCAGTACTTGGTTTCTTTACAAGGCGCCAGAAAAGTTGTGTATTTTTAGAGTATAATGAATAATAATAATAATAATAATAATAATAATAATAATAATAATAACACTACTACTACTACTACTAATAATAATAATAATAATTATTATCATTGTTGTTGTTGTTGTTGTTGCTGTTATTGTTGTTGTTGAAAGTCATATTGTGTTTATTTCTTAGGGACTATTTCTTTTCTCTTTTTGCTTCATATCAACTCATGTGTCATTGTGGAATGAAATCATCTTGGGATTCTTATAATGCGTTGTTAAAAGACCAGAAGCCGATCTGAAAGTTTTCATAGGCGATGAAACTGCTCAATTTAATATGTAGAGATGATGCTACAATACCCTTACTTTTTATGTTTATTTTTCACATCACCCATCCACACCACCCACCGCATAGATATGGTCGTAATTAACCCAAATAAATAACAGTATGACTGATTATAACGAAGAACTTAAGTTCATTTTGATAGAAATGAATCAAACGTTTCAAAAACAGTGCATAAA